>WBMZ01008049.1:0-119308 GCA_013400975.1 Atrichornis clamosus | reverse complement strand
GCCGCTCGCGGGGCGGGGGCGGCGCGGATTGGCGGGTTCCCGGTGGCCCCGCCCCCTCTGCCGCGCGGGGGGCCGCGCGCTGTCCCCCCGCACACCCCCCCGGCGCTCCGGAGCGCGGCCTGGGAGGGGCAAAGCGGCTCCTGCGCCGCCGCGCTGCGAAGGTCGTGTGTGTCCGTGTCCCAAATTTTGGGTGCTGGCATCACAAATTAGTGCGGGTCCAAACCAGCTCAAAGGGCCAAACTCAGCTGAGGCTGTGGAGAGCAACCCCGGCCTCCAGAACAGCGAACCCGCGTAGCCACAGCAGCAGCACCGCGGAACTTTGAGCAGCCTGAGCCCGCAAATGCGGCAGGACCCCGTGCAGTGGCATAGAACCACGGAATCAGGGAATCGGGGAGTCATCAAGGCGGGAAGAGGCCTTTGACATCATCAGGTTCAGCCTAGTACTAACCCAGCACTGCCACCGTAACCCCCAAACCACCGAACTCCATGTCAATATCATCAGATTGCTGCTGATAGAGGCCGTATTTGTGTACAAAAGTCATTGCGCTCCACTTGCCTCACCGTTTGTTACCAAAGAGTGCAACGTGATGCCCTGATGCCATGGTGCCATGATGCCATGCCCTGCCACCATATGCCATTGGTTTCACAATGAAATATTGCACAGATGGACATGCATCAGCTTAAAAAAAATAGAAGGTATTTAAAAGTTAGGAAACACCCTATATAAGCTTGTGCAACCTGTATTATCCAGATTATTGTATATATAAGGTATTGTATGAGAATTGTTGTAAGCACAGTCTTTGCTTGTGCAAGTATAGGTTGGTTTTTCAGAATGGCTCTGCCTGACCTGGGCCATGAGAATGGGAACTCTGCTCAGATAATCCACAGCAACTCAATAATTATTTTATACTTATTTTTGGATGTGTATTCTCGTGATTTATCTACTCCCTACTAGCTACATCTGATACCTAAGTACTTCTCACAAAGTACTTAAAATCACATAACTGTAAACTCTCAGTCATAACTATTTAGTGGAGAGTTTTTCACAGACTATTCCTTGGAAAATACCTACTTACTGAAGCTGAGACGTTATCAAATCATCAGCCATATAGGGAAACCCACTCAGGCGGTGCAGACTTGAGTCCAAATCTTTCCCATTCCTTCTGAAAGGTTGTACTATTTCGTTGTACACTATTACACTCCAAGGATTTCTTTTCTGTTCTGTTGAAATCCTGACATATGGTAGGCAGCCCTACTGACTATAGGGATAAGGCTTTTCTGTTTCAGACTCCCCAGAGTGGAAAAGTCCATTGCAGCAGAGAGATGCAGACGCAGAATTGTAGTCAGTGCATATGAACTCTCAAGTAAAATTTATTTTTAAAAAATCTCTGGTTGGCGTATGCAAATTAAAGTTTCTCATATTATTACAGCAGTCAAATTTAGGTGCATTTTTCAGAAGTCACTTAGTAAAATGCAACTGTGACACCAAATGGAAGACATAGGGAAGTTCCTAGCAATATTTCACTGTGGGAACAACAATGTAGTTTGTTGAGTCTCCTTTTTGAAAACAGTTAAAAAATGGTAGATGTTTAAACTTTGTCTATAATAATAAATACCATATCCTCTGATCACTGTCACAGTTCATTAATGATAAGTTATAATGTAGTGACAGTGGATTAACCAATGCACTCAGTATAAATGTTTGCTTGTAATAATAATTACTATTGTTATCAGAACACAGCAAAGTATCACAAAATTATTTCAGATGCCATCAGAATATGAAATAAATATAAGATATTCTGAGCACGCTGCCATCAGTTTGTGTCAATCATTGGTGCAAGGTACAGCTCTGTCCTGTGAGCTCAAAACTCCAGCCTGCTGCAGAGTGCTTTTATCTATCTGGATCAGCCTCACACTGCACTAGGACAAAATGTCTTGACAAAGCAGAGTGCCACAGTGATACAGCAGGAGTTCACAGTGTTGTACCTCTTCTTCAGGATCCCAAGAGCCTCAGAAATTGTGGGAATACTGTGAGAGATAATGATCAGGGGTTTTTTTTCAAGATTACTCTTTTAAAGTCACAATTAATTTATCCTTTCTAAATTATTTATCATCAGGAAAACATCATAGTGACAGTATCACGATGCATTTGCATTTTAATGTAGTAACATATGGTTACTTCTCAAAGAACCTACCAGACTGGTTATTCAAGGTAGCATTGTGAATTTTTCATTACAAGAAAGAGAAGATATCAACACCAATATGGCCTAGTCTGAGAACACTGAATAAATTATTTTTTTAAAAAAAACAAGCCTTGCTTAAGCTAATATTAAAAAAAAAATTAAAACCAAAAAATCAAAACTATTTGAAACTCTATTACCCAGCACAAAGAGGTAGCATGACAACAGGTTAGAGAAATCTATAGGTAAATAACTGCAAGTTCTTGCAAGTGAAAATCTTGGTTTGTTATTCATGAAAGTATGAAACAAACATCTACATGTTCATTATCAGGGGGAAAAAAAAGAGATTCAGTTCATATCTTTAAATTGATCCATTTCTCTAAGCAATCCTAGCAAGTAATTTCATTCCCAGGGACCTTCCTGAGCTTTCCAGATTGCTTTATTACCTCTCTCCAATTTTAAGCAAGGCCAACACTTGTAACAACTTTGTGGCTTTTCTTGACCAACTCAAAGAAATGTTTCATTTTGCATCCCCTGCCTAGAGTAGGTTCCCCAATCTCCCTGCTTTGGAGCCTGGAAAAGGTGTCACTGGCAGAAGTGTGAGAGGACAAGTGCCAGATCCAAACCATCAAGTATCAGTAGAAATTACAGCCATGCTGTGGAAGCACGGTGTTCATGCAGAAATTGTATTTCTCTGTGCATAACTTCATCCTTATATAGCCCTGTATACACTACATACCTCTATATACACTATATACCTCAGACACAGAGCTGTTTTTATGCAAACCACAGTTGTGTTTCTTTGTTTCAGTCAGCTGTGGGCACATGATGAACGCTGCAGTGTTTTGCATAAACCAAGGCACGTATTTACCAGTGAAGGCTGTATGTATGCTCTCTTCATTTCCTTGCTAAATGCAACCCATTTAATTAAAAGATTAGTTGAGAGAAATGTCATTTCTGTGTTGCCAGAAGAAAGGGCACAGGCAGTTTCTGTTCACCAAACTTAGACTCCTGTAATATTTCATTTGTGCTCGTGCTGATAGGGGCTAACAGCCATATGGAAAGAAGGTGTTTATAAAGGAGGTATTTGTGATGTAATGAGCATTAACAGCTCTTGTCCTCAAGCTACAGTGCATTCCAGGCCCAGTAATACGGGCTGGAATTTGCAAGCTTACTGCTATATGGGATGCATATAAAAGACACAATTCTACAGAAGCTCAAAACCAGCCTTTGAATGAGCAGTAGGTAATACAGTTAAAGCTTATTTGATTTCTAATTTGAGGTACTATGGTTCAAAGATAAGGGGCTGATCAAAACTAGTTAGACCAGTTTAGGAAAAGTCCAGGAACTTATTTTTAGCTATAAACTATAGCCAGTTAGTGTATTTAAAGGTATCTTTGGATTCAAAACAGAGCAAAAATCTCATGAAAGGAAACTTGCGATTTTACTCTCCAAAGAGCTGATAACAGTTTTTTGTCAAGCGCCTCTTTTGTCTTTTACTAATGAATTAACTAATCGAGCACACTTATTTAGTGACCTGAGTGGTTTTTAAATTTAATCCTGCATATATTACATATTAGATATCAGTGTACAAATAAGATGGGTAACAAATATCTTGTTTGCAATTAAATGCATGCTGCTACCTTTTCTATGTTTTCCATCCTAATGTGCTACTTCTTTGGGTTTTGGGAGCAACTGTTAGAATTACAATGTATATTCAGTAAAAATTACTAAATCATAGAAAGGAATGGACCTCCAGTGCTTGTCTAGTCCACCCTCCCTGCCCAAAGTGGGGCCACCTAGAGCAGGTTCATCACGACTATGTCCAGCTGGGCTTTGAGCATCCAAGGACAGAAACTCTACACCCTCTCTGGGCACCCAGTGCTTGACCTCCTTCACAATAATAAAGAATGGGTTTTCTTTTGTTTAAGTGGAAATTCCATATTTCTATTTGTAGACTCTTATCCTGTCACAGGACACTACTGAGAAAAGTCCAGCTCCGCTTTCCCCTGACCTGGTACTTCTACACACCTCTACAGATGATGGCTCACATTCAGTGTGCTGACCACCTGGATCCCTGGGGCCTTTCCCACAAAGCTGCTCTCCTCCTGCTTGGTCCCCAGTCTGTACTGGGGCATTGGGGTTTTCCTCCCCAGTGCAGGGCTTTGTATTTCTCTTTGTTGAATTTTGTAAGGTTCCTGTCAGCTTATCGTTATCTTTTCCTGCATGACTACACACAAACATTGTTTCTACTTTTGTGTTCTTGCCACATCAACTAAAAGCACCAGAAGTACCCGCCATGGGAGCTGAATATGAAACTTCATTTTATACTCCTTATTTTAAATAAACTAATCAAAACACCTCTTAACTGTACTGGCCACTATGCCAAGTCCTGTCAGCTTAATATTAATGATGTTTATATTTGCTATTCCCTCTCCTCTTTTTTATTGAAATGTTCTGGTGTAAATGCCTTTTGGCATATCAAAACAATTATAATTTAGTACATTGAGGATATTGATAAATGTGTGGATGATAGAAACCGTTGCTAGGAGAGGCTGATATCTGTGAGGAGTGCTGCAGGGTGAAGTGATCCACTAGAGGAATGACGGAAGTCCAGTTACAACTTGATCATGTGAAGCTTGGCTCATCACACCATTTAAAAATGTGGCTGTCAGGGTCACATGACTAAAATAAAACAATTTAATGAAGAACAAATTTTTGTACAGGGTAGACTTATTGGAAGAAACCAGCTACTAGAGATGTGAAAGTTGTTCCTAAATTAGGAACAGAAGACTGGCTGAAAAAAAAATATAAGACAGGTATCTCTGTAAGGAACATAGGATTAAAGGGAGCAGAATGTGCTCATGGTGTCCAGCTGTCCCAGGCAGTGGGTCACAGAAGTCCCTTTGTAAAATGCCCGTGTTTGACTTTTAGCACAGCCTTACTTTACTTCTTCTAACCTCTTTTTAATTGTCCTTTAATTTTCAGTCTAAATGCATTTGCTAATATACACCTTTGTTTCTCTGCCAGCATTTGCCTTTTCAGCCAACAAATCAGTCCTGCAGTGATACATTTGCACAGAGCAATCTTATCCCATTTCAGTATTCATTTTACTGGGCTAGAAGAGCCATGTTTGGTAAGTTTTCTCTTGTGTAAAGAATCTCTTTCTTATCCGTTCCAGGAGCCCATCTTTGCATGTTTTTCAGATTCAATTCATAATTTTACATGATATTCTAGATGAAAGTTCACTGAGACCTTATACAGCAAAAATATTTTCATACTGTAAAACAGATCTCTTGATGGCAGCTTAGGCTTATATTTGTTTTTCTCATAACTACCTCATGTCAGCAGTTCATAAGAAGTGAGATTTTGATGAGTATATTTTGGGTTCCTCTTCTGTTGTGTCAAGCTGAGGTTCTAGCATATAGTACTGTTATTTGTTCCCAAGCACAAAACTACACATTTGTATATAAGTGCAATTCCTCCTCATTTCTAGTAGTCTAGGATGTAGGCTCTTTTAGTATTAATTCTAATTGGTAGTCATTATTTATTTGTGTTGATGATGTTTCTTCACTTTATCAGTGAATTTTCAATATCATGTATCCACACATCAATATCACTTATAGCTATTTCCTTTTATGTCAGCTCATTTCATGCTTCACTTTGCCTCTATTCCATTTATTAGTTTTCCATATTAAAATGTTGAAATCTTCTTCTTTCTTTTGCTTAGTAACTACGTAATATAACCCAACTTTTGATACCTTTGAGTTCATGGTCAGTCCTCCCTTCTATTTCTGTTTTAGTTACCCTTTTCTTGCATAAGCTTCATAAATTGTCCTCAAGGACTGATGACACACAATCACATTTGGCTCACAAAAACAAGGTCAATCATTTCTCCATCTGTGTAACTATATAAACTTCACAAGTTTGTTATTGCTCATGATTATTATTTCACAATTTTTGCTGTTTTTCTATTAAGCAGTTTAATAATATACTTTAATATAAGCAGAACATCCTGCCTCAATTGTATTTTCTCCAAAGCGTTTTTCTTGAGCTTTCTGATTTTGTAGGTTCAAAGTAATTAATTTATTTCTCAAGTTTGCTCTGTTCAAAAAAAGCCATTTCATGCTTTCATTTGTGAAAAAATCTCTTCCTCAAACATAGACATTTCAAAAGTTTGCAGCTTTTCGGTGTTTATTGTACCTTTTATCCTTTTGATAAGGTTGCATTATATTCATTGTGACTTGGCATGACAGGGGCAAATTAGAAGCAATGAGTGTTGGAAGTCCTCTCCATCAAAGGAAGATGCAGAGGTGGGGACAGGGCACTGTTCTGTTGCCTGGGGTCTCCATCCCCACAGTGACCAGGCTCTCAAGAATGGGTTGCAGTACAGGAAGAACTGGGGCAGAGTTATGTGAGCCTTCATCTGATGAGAGGTGAAATCAAGATCTGAAGATGATGATCCATGTCATAGTGATAAGTTACCTCCATGCCAGTGCTGGCACAGTGACCTAAGAGACTGAAAAATCTCCTGTGGATGCCTGTAGCAGGGCAGTCCAGAATCTAAGGGACACCTGCAAAGGAGGAGAAAGAGAGCAGAGATTTGGGATCCCTTGTTTTTTGTAGCTTCATTGAATGAAAAGTGGATCAAGAAAAACTCCAGCTTGTTCAGTTGAGCCCAGTGACAGACTGGGGGAGGACTTTGAGTGCAGAGAAGGTATGTTGTGACTTCTGGCCACCGGTTTGCTCATGCAGTGCTACTGCCAGTGCAAAATGCTGCAACCTTCAACAGGACTTGACAACTAAGGCAGAGCAACAAGGTCGTCAGTGTCCCAAGGACACAGCCTTTTGGGGCAGAATTTAAGGACATATTGGACATTTGCCAAGTGTTTATGGTCTCACCATTTAGCCCTAAGCAGACAGCAGAATGTCCAGGAATCCCAAAAGCTGTAACAAACACACAGTTTTTATAGCACTTCCCAGAAGAATTCAAATCTAACATATTTTTACTGTGGCTTAGGTTTGCAAGTGCACAACAAATCCAGCAAACTCCATGTATTTTGGAGTTAGAAAAAAAGCCTTGTTTGCCCATGAAGAGTGTGTAGAGGTGGTCCTACTGCAGCCTGAAGGTGTCAGGGTCACTGTTTAAGAACTAATTCAATGGATATATACCAGTAACCTGGCAGAGATAAAAGATGCCCCACCAAAGAATACCAGTGTAAATGCACTAGTCCTTGCTCCATCAGTAGGACTCAGCAGTAACTCAGTTCTGATCTCATTTTGGAGCAGTCTAAATACCCAGTAATCTGTCGATTAAGGCACCGACATTGGTGTTGACAGACCTGATTTCAGTCCTCACTCTGGTTGGTGAGTAATTTTAGCATTAATTCTCTCTCCCATTGTCCACAAGAGTGACCTTGACAGTAGGCTGCATACATCCCAAGTGTCAGTTTTCTGGAATTTCTTGCTTGCACCATTTCTCTCTATATCATAAATTCTTCAGAGCAGGG
The DNA here is from genome assembly GCA_013400975.1 of Atrichornis clamosus. Taxonomy (NCBI): domain Eukaryota; kingdom Metazoa; phylum Chordata; class Aves; order Passeriformes; family Menuridae; genus Atrichornis; species Atrichornis clamosus. The sequence goes on along the minus strand of WBMZ01008049.1, from coordinate 111,618 downwards.
ATGTGGATGAGAGACAGAATGTGGATTAGAAAATACATCTCTCCTTCTAAGTAGGATTCCCCTAAGGGAGAAAGCCAATCCCCGTCTCCTAAGGAGTTTCTGCTGTTTGGGGTGTCAATTACATTTATCTCTGTTCTTGGCAGGACCAAGCAGTGGGATTACATTTGAATGCGTTGCTTAGAGAGCCAGGGGTTTCAATCAGGAGCTGAGGCAGTCAGATGCCTGAAAGTCAAAACTAATGCAAACCTCATTGAGGTCGATTTGGTGAACTTTGAGGCTCAACAGTAGAAGAAATCAAACTGGGCATTTCTTCTGTGAGACATTTTAATAGCTGCTTTTATTCGACAGTGGGCCAGGATCTCTGGTCTTTGGCCATACCCTGGACCTGACATCTGGCGCACAGTTGAAATTTAAATTTTTTTTCTTTTTCTTTACTTCTGCTTAACACAAGACAGAATTATCCAAAACTACTATGGCATCAAATATTATTTTGTACTGTGAGTTTGTTCTGTCAGATCCTGGTTTCCCTGACATTATATGAGCTCCATTTAGCTCATCTATTTCCATTTGTTAAACATCTTCATATTTCTTGGTGTTTCATGGAAATGAAAACTGTAGCATTTGGCTCCACTAATTTTGCCTGAAGGGCAGCAGTCCTTTTGGTAAATAAAATGTGAAATAAATCAAGTCTCCATATTGTCTTAAAAGTGCTAAAAGTTTTCTTTCATTTCCTCCATGTCCCATTCCTATTTTCTCATTCTCTTCTCTTCGTCTTACTAGACTAGGTGCTGCAATCTCTTGAAATCTCTTAAAATCGCAGACAAATTTTATTTGGAAGTGACCTGATCTGATCTGACCCCCATTGAAAGCAGAGGCAGCTCTAAGGCTTGACGAATTTTAAAAAATCTGTTTTCCCTGACTGCAAACTCCCCTCCTTCTGCAACTCTAACTTATACTGATCTCATCTATTTTTTTCTGTAAATACTTATGCACGATAAAGGAGCTGTAGTTGTTTTGGAATTAACTCGACCCAGCATAAGCATAGTGCCTGAGTGTTTCATTTTGTTCTTTGCTGTGGCGTGTAGGTGGTGGGTTCAGACATTCTTTATAAACAAAGGCACATGTACAACCACACCACTGTGGGCTCTGTAATTTCTCATCCTGATAGGTAAGAGCACAGAGCACTAATTCAGGAAAAAATACATCACAGAGATATTGAAATCAATACTCAATCCAAGCATTACAAAACAAGAAAGCTGAGTAAAAAGAAAAACAATGTCAGAATAGAGCAATACAGCTCTGGCTGTCAGTGACACCAGGCAGAAATCATGGGAGTGGCAATAAAGACACTTCAGGGTTTATGATCTCTGGTTAAATTTAATGTGGTAACATGAAAAGCCTCTGTCTGTTACAACACTGATGGAGGGAAGATAAGGATGCAGACAGTTCTCAAAACATAGCAGCAGCACTGGTAGCCCTTTTGCCAGGATCAAATCCTTGTCAGAGTTAGGAGACTACCAGCCAGCTGTGCCACAGGCAGATCAATGTCTACTCCTTCCCCTTAGAAATGTCATTAAATGGAACTGTGCCTCCAATTCAAGGCACAGACAGAGCCGTGCTCCTTGCCCTCCCTCTTAGAGTCCCTTCCCCACTCCAGGGCTGTCCCTGTCACCTGGGAGTGCCTGCTCAGGGCCTGAAGACACCGCACAGAGACCCCTGGGCAGGCTCTGAGGGTGACAGACACATGCCCTGGGAGCAGGCAGAGCTGAGACGTCGAACTTAAGCTACAATATATTATAGACCACCTGGAAAGCTGAAAAAGCCCTATCTCTCATCGCCCAGCTAATTAGTTTGAGTGCAGTGCCATGAGGTGCAGTGATACTGACTCCAGCCCCGAGGTAAGCACAGCTGGCTGGGCTATCTGATAGCTCAGCAGTCAGGAGCAGAGACACACAGTTACCTGCTAAGGGATGTTGGCCTAATTATCCCCCCCTCACCATTTTTAACTCACACAAAGGAGGACCTTTCTTCTGAAAGTCTGAATAAACTTAACACTTTTCATCTCTTAATTGTAAATTTTGCAGCAGAAACAATCAAGAGTTGTACTCCCAAAAGCCTATGCTCTGGATAAAGTTCCATTTTCTCTTCAATATGACAGAATCTAGGAAAAAATCAGGTGGCCAGAGTTAGCTTTTCAGTCATACTGGAGCTAAGAAACAGTGCTAGGCTGTCCCCACTGGTCAAACTGCTGGACATGCAGAAGGCTTGGCTGATTCTCAGTATTTCTGTCTATTCATTGATGGTCTGGGAATGCCTTTGGGCTCACAAATACAGATGTGAGACTGCAGCATTCAGTAACTCCTCTATCTGTGCGGTCAGTGGGTTGGAACTCCGAGGTGCATCACAGTGCACATCTTGAATATAGACTTCTGAAACAGTCTCAACCGTTTTACTCTCACATGTCTTTTAACATTTTCCTTCCTACAGAGAAGTCCTTTCTAAAATTTTTTATTAATTTCCAGTTGTCCAAAACAGTTATGAAGCTTATTTTCAGTCTCATGCACTCAAAAGTTGTCCAAAGATGTAAAAAGAAAACCTCTGTTTATTCTTCTTCCCTTGTTGAAACATGTGAGACTGCCTTTTCAACATGATAAAACTTATTTTTACCCCTGCTGTAATGCAAAAGACTTTGGACTTCTGTTACAAGGCTTCAGCTTTTTCAGGCTGAAAAATATTTTTGTGTTGGTTGGGGTTTTTTTCATTTTGGCTTTTACATATCATATGCAACATACAATCATCTTCTTCATCTTACTCATCTTCTCTTTCATCGAACTCTTTAATCTTCTTTGGGGACAGCTTGCAATTGCTCTTCATCCCAGCCATCTCGTTATTGCTTCATGAGTGCTCTGTGTCGCCATCAGTCAAAGGTGCTATTGCTTATTGTTTTTATGTCACTTTTGAGCAGACTAATCTTGCTTATAATTGATGTCTGGGGCCACAGCCTATTTCTTCATCAAATGCATTTGGTTTTGAAGTTCTGCAAGGGTTTATCCTGTCACAAGGCATTCATTTTACAAGGACTGCTTTGCTGGTCCTAGCTGTAATAACCCTTTTTGTTAGTCCCTAGTGCATTGGTAGCTTTTATACTGCAGGCTACTGTGTTTGATTTATCAAACAGCCTTATCCTTTAGTACAGAGTCAGTCTCACTTGGCAGAATGTACCAGATTACCCAAGTGACCAACCCTCACAACTTCATTTATTCCAGTTTCTGAAACAACCTCACAATACCCATTAGCATCCTCTGTCCCTTCCTGAGCTGCTATTCTCAGTTTATCTGGGACATTATGTTATTTCAGAGCTGTGTCTTTCTGTCTGAATTTCATAGATTCTTGCATTCTGGAGGCTGATTATTGCAGACATTCTCCTCTAGTCCTTCAGACACATTTACCATACCCCAAGCCTTTCTCCGGAATACTGTATTGTTTATAAATCCACTTCATTTGCAGCTCCTGAATCCTTTTTGATTGTGGTTTCCTTGTGATGGGCAATACTGTGCTTCTGGCATTCATGGTCTTTTTTATACCCTATTTCCTCTGCCTAGACAGTGGTGGAAGACTTATGCTCAGATGCAATTTAAAGTTATATAATCCCAGCCGAACGCTGAAGAGTTCATCTCTCAAGTAATAAAATATTCATTTGCTCCCACTGACATTTTAAAACACATTAAAGAAGCATTTATACTGATTTTTCCCATTTGTTAAAACTTTTGTTAAGGAAATTCACATCTGGATCACACTTAATCTGATGGCTTCGTTTAAAACTTTGACAGTGATGGCTCACCTGTGTGAAATGAAAATGCTGTGTTTTGAAACTGATTGTGATAATGGTAATCTGATTTGAAAATATAAGAGTATTGTTGAAATACTTCAGATAGGTGCCTATGTTAAATAAAGCACTACATCCTTGAAACAGAGACTCCTGTTCTTTGATTGTGGGAGATCTCTCAGAAAGCTGTTACTTGGCACACTATGGTAAATATTAAACACATAACCTTGGATGAAACCAGTAATTTCATTGATAGAAATATCTCATAAAACATGGAAGAAGATTCATCACTCTTGAGTGGAGTTCTCTAGAAGAAAAACATTACTTTAGTAATTCTTAACAACCGCAAAAATGGTTCAATAAAATATTTGATCTAACTTTCCTGTAAAATCCATGGACATTCTCATAAAGGAAAGTCAGAAAAATGTCATGGGTCAGAATGTTTTTTCTTGCTCATGGTTGTGTAATGGAATCAGCACAGTCCACACTGAGGGAAGAATAGAGAAGTTGGTTCTTGGTGCAAGGAAGAAAACCCAGAGACAAATTCTCGGTGTTGCCAGGTACAAAAGGAAGGTGTACAAATGTAACTTTGGCCCTGGGGAGAGTGCCCTGAGGAGAACAACTGACACAGGAAGAATTGAACAACAAGAGAGACCACAAAGTTGCTGGAACTTGTTATTTTTTTAGATGTTCAAGTTGTTGTATAAGGATTAGGAAGTTTTTCGTTCACAGAATGTTTCCTCTTTGACTAAAGTTGTTTAAGTCCTTCTGTGAGGGAAGTAGTGACAAAGTTAGGGAGGACTCAGATTCTTGTTTTCCTGGCAGACTTATAATGTTAGCAAATAAGAGTAAGCTGGTAACTTCTGTCAGGAAGAAAAAGATAAATATCAAAACTGACTCAGAAAGAATCTATGTTCCAGAGTCCAAACTGAAGATAACAGCAAAAGCCAACTGCACATTTGGAACTTCACTAAGATTTGCTCACAGGATGCTAGAACTCGGATCTTCGCTTCCTGATATCTGGAAGCCTATTTTCTAATTAAGAGCTGCAGATGTAATTTCATAACTTGAAGGATGATGGCATGTGACTTTTAGGCTTCCTTTGGAAAGTGTAGATTGAAGCAAATTTTGTTCAGCTCAGGCCCCAGATATTCATTTAAAAGCAGTAAGAATTGTGATGATTTGGGGTGCAGCTACAGTAGCATTTTACTTTCCAAAGCAAATGTCTTGATCCTCTCCAGTTATCATGCTTTGGTTCATGCAGTGGAGCAATCTGAAACTAGAAATTTACCCTGGGAGCCCTCTTAATGTACCCAAGAACTAATTCAGTTGACAGCACTAAAGTTAGTCTGGAGTAACCCCGTCCCAAGACACATAAAGTGAAATCAGGCTCACAGAATCAACTGGTTTACCCCACAGATCCATCTCTGCTGTGCTGTGGCACTTGCTAATACAAACAAGGCCACAGTCACAGACGTGTGTGTGTGTGTTCATGTTTCTGTACAATCCCACTCGCCATCTCTACTCATTAAACAGTGAATAGTGAATACTCATTAGCAGACAAGTGAAAAAACATGAAATTCCTTTTTAGAGTGTGCTGCTTTGCACACATTGCAGGAATGGACTGGACTCCACAAGGCTGAGACAGGATCACAGGCTGAGGAGAGTGTACTTCATTGCACATATCTGCTTCAAGCACTTTTCCTTGCTATGATATATTTGGTTCCTTGGACTCAACAACATGGGGTCACCATTCCAGTTTTACTGATAGTGAAGTTGAGGTTTTTGGAGAAAATTTAACAGCTGAAGGCTAAGCAGCCTGGGAAGAACAAGATTCAGGCTGCTTAGCCCACAGTTGCTGCTCTTTTTTTTAAGCCAAACTGAATCTGACTCTGCCTTATATACATACACAAATTTTATAGCATTAGGTTTATCTAAAGACTTCAGCAAATGTAGCCACGACTCCTGAAAAGCTGAAAACATGGCAAGGCTGTAGCTGAAAGTCCTACAGCCTTGGAAAGAAGATGCATGTAGAAGAAGGAAATATGTACAGCATACTTATTCAAGAATTTTAGTAGTTTAATTTTCAGGACTCTTGTAGACATAGTGGGGCATCTGAGTTGGTTGTGCTCTGTGTAATCAAAACTGACCCTGTGTGTCTTCTCACACCAGACATGTATTACTTGTTTGCCTCAGTCTGAAAGGTGACTCTTTTTGAAAACATTTGCTGTCTCCCAGCAAACAGTGAGAGTTCTGGTCAGGTTTTGTCCAGAGAGCAGAAAAGTAGCTGGAATGTCATTCTTTTTTAATTCGTTTTGCTCCATCCAATTTATTATGGACAAGAAGTTGTGTACCTGATAGAGCCGCTCACATAAGGGAATACCATAAGTGATATTCCTGATGAGCTACTCACAGGCAGAGAAAAGGATATGTTTGGGATTGTTCCTGATGAAAAATTCAATGCTAATGAATGATGCCCTGTACTATGTACTGATCCTAGAAATAGAATCCAATGAAATGGCTGCACAAATATCTGTGTGAGTCATGCTAAACCAAGGTTATGTTTCTCAAGGAAATTATGATCCTCATTCTTAGAAAGGAGGAAAGAAATGGCTTTCAGCTCACAAAGCCGACTCAGAAAATGAATATGTATATTGTAAAGCATGTTCATGCAACTCTAAACATGGTTTATACTCTCAGCTCCTTCTTTTCCACTGACTTTAAACCACCTCGTTAGCCTAATAGCAGTTAACTGCGAGAAACTGCCACTGGGAACATGAACCACGCTGCCTTGGCCTAGAGAAAGGTATGCATTTTGCACAATGTGATCCCTCAAGGCAAGGAGCTGGAGGAGCAACTCTAGCATGAGGTTTACTCATTAATGTGGTCTGCCCGTGTGTGGCACACACACATGGGCTCCGTGTTTGCTGTAATTTAAACCTCTAAGTCACTAATCCTCTGGCCGTCTGGGCTGTGTGTGTGAGCTTTGTACTTGCTTCAGACCTGTGCTCTCCTTGATGTAGGGAAGAGGGTTACAGCCCTGTACATACCACTCTGGACACTGAGTGCAAGGAGAGCTGCACCGTCAGTCCTCTCCTGCCATCTCACTCTCACCCTTACTGCCTTTCTTGTCGTTCTCTCCCTCTGCACAATATCTCCTTGCTGGATTGGGGCCATGTGACTGCCTTTTAACCCTCTTCCCCCACCAGGCCTGTGTGAGGCCCTGCTGCAGCTCGGAGGGCAAGGAGGACACAAAGACAGGGAAAACAGTGGAGTTAGTGAAACAGAACCCACATTTAGGGAAACTATGATGGTGGACAAACTCCAGCCTGGAACACAAGAGCAATCATGCCAATGGACACTCTGCAATAATATTCTTAGGACCAGTTTAGAGGCAAATTTGGGAAGCAGCATCAGCATTTCAGTCATATAAGTGGTATCTGACATCTTAGTTTTTCATGTAGACAAAGCTGTTAAAGGATTTCAGAAAGGTTAATAAAATTTCTGTTATGGAGGATACTGGAATACAATGCATACTAAAGATATTCCTGTAAAAAAAAAGGAATCTGTACCCTTTATTACTAATGAAGTTTTCTTAAAAAATACTTCTTAGTTAATTATATCTGTAATTCTACAGATAAAACTATGTAGGAAGAGGAAATATTTCAATAGATTTGTACCTTCCATTTGATTTTCCTTTTCAAACAAAGACTTCAGGGTAATAGATGCTCTGACTTCAAAGTCACTACTGAATATTAATATTGGAGCATAGATTTTCACAATTCTTTGTACACTGGCTTCCTGGTGTGTTTGAATCCTGAAAGATGTAAAAGATTTGGTGTGTTGAGTTAAGGAGATGTCCATTATATTTGTAAGAAGCATACAGTTTTTACCGCACCATAATGTTGTCTGGAACTTTGCTGGGAATGCTTTTACAATTTTACTATGTTTAGATGATTTAGTATTTTGAATTATTGAAGGCAGAAAAATTTGGAGCAAAAGTCCAGAAGTTGGGCTGGATGGTCTTGTGGGTTCCATCCAACTCAGGATATTCTATGATGATTCTATGATTCTGTGAAAAGTGATTGGTTTGAAAAGTGGCTAACGAAGTAGATCCTAGAGAATAGAAGCTAAGTTACTCCTGATGTCAGGTCATACAGGAAAAAAATCAATCCTAGAACCATAGGGAACAAATATTCTTGAGCATTCTCTCTGTACAGCTTTATTCACTAGCAGTGTCACATTAAGGTAAGAAGAGCAGCTGTTGAGCAATTTCTGTCAGCAAACACTGCTTCATACAGTATTTTCTAGAGTCTCTCACATTGCAGTCTTCAAGTTTCAGCTTTCTTTTCTTTATTAACCAGGGTTAGCACAGACTGGAGTCTCAGTTGCTTTTGTTCAATGCATTTGTGTGCTAAAAGTAAAGGGCACACTAAATGCCAGCTTTGCACAATTTGCAACTCTGATCTTGTGCTATCTGAAAACAAATAGACTCTTTATGTGTGGGAACACTGACGGCCGCAAAGGAATTCCATATCCTGATCTTCATCAGGAGCAATTGGGTGTGCCATTTACCCAGAACTGGTATGAACAGAGGCTTAAACTCAAGAAAAGGAAGCAAATGGATAAAGAACAGTGTGTCTCAATAGGGCTTACTCTAATGTGAGCCTAGAAGGAAAGGAACCAGATGAACCCTGCATAATGGTCACTACAGTTTGGGATGGATATTAAGTAAATACAAAAATAGGCAAAGCTACACATGCTCAAAGAATCAAATTTCAGACTTATCAGCAAGACAGTGCTGGTCTCCAAAATCTTCCTTTGTTTAATTTTTAACCAAAATGCTCCTGTGTGTCTCACAACTGCACGTGGCAGAAGCAATAGGAATGGTGGGACCAGGAGAGCCTCCTGCTCATGAAGGACACCTCAGTTAGAGCTCTCCCTGGAACGTGTAAGAGTAAGATGACTTGCTTATTGAAAAAAAAAAGAATCCAGAAGAATTAACATAATTTATAAATGATGTAAAAACCTGCCTCCTGCTCAAAGACAATGGAGATTGTCAGAAATCTCTGAGACACGTGAATCACCTCTACTTTCTGGACTAAAACTTGCATCACATGAAGGAGAATGATGAGTAGAAATATGCACATCCAGATCCACACAAACCACACAGTCAACAGTGCAATTTTTTCTTAGAATAAAGTGTTGAGCTTCCTTGCTAAATCCCTTTGCCTTTGTTTTCCAGTTTGTAAAGCAGACAATCACCTGTTTGGAATGGATGCTATTTAACCATAAAGGTATTATTTAACAAGTGCTCATTACAAGCTGTAAAATTTTCTAGAATTTGCACCTTTTAATGAAATATTATGTGCTGATTTTTCTCGAATTAAAATTACTTCCTTAAACCATCTGGGGGGCATCAGTTATCTGAAACCAACATATGGTACACTCGTATGCATTCTAGCAAGTTTTTTTCCTTGCTCTTTTGAAAATCGTGATGATTTTGAGAGAAATACTTAGCTATTACTCATTAGTTATGAAAGTTGCAATAAAAAGCTTATGGAACTGTTTAATCTCAACATGAGAGCACCATCTAGAGGCAAATCAGCTAAACTGTATCAGGCTCAGAGCACCCACTATCGCAATAAACAGGAAGATTGCTTTGAATTTGAGAATGCTTTGAGAAAATAATCTCAGACTTCTCTGTATTTCACATGCAGTAAAACCATTTGTTTCCATTTGGATAATTTTTAAGGTTTTGCTTTATATAGTTAATATCTGATAGAGGATTACTGGAGCCTAGAGGGATCACATGGCTTGGCAGCTCTTTTGCACAGGTAAACCACCTGTAATCGCACAGAAATTGTAGAGGACCTTACTTTAAATTGCAATGAATTAGAAATAAAGCAAGCTCCCTGTGACCAGAACTTCATATTTAGGAAAATTGGACATATTTATGACTCCTTAGAGGATTTTGATTTTTCACGGCAGGGCATCTTGGGTAATGTGCATTTTGTGAAAAGAATCACAAGATATTACAGTACATGTAAGTGAGTGGAAAATTGTATCTATACACTTCTGGTTTATGATAGGCAATGAGTCTGTTGTCTTAACAATTGTCAGAGCCATGAGGTTTTGAAGTAATTCCAAATATGCACAACTGTTTTGGAGAGACCAGTTAGACAGGAGCAATAATACTAACTATGTGGTGTCTGAGTGCATCAGAAGGACTGCTAGATCTTTAAATTACCGTGGGCTGTGTAATATCACAAAGCATAACTACATCTCTGCCAGGAAAAATCACCCTTGAATTCAGTTCTGTATCCTAGACCTGAGATATTTTCTGGTCTAGGATACTTTCACAAAGATACTCTTTAGGTGTGGAGGTAATTCATAAATCTTAGATATCCCTAAAAAAACCCTGAAAACAGACATCATAAAATAGTTGTTACTTAAAAACACATATTTTGCTTAACTACATACCAATGCCTTAGGCAATTACGTTTGCTTTCAGAACTCTAGGGGCTTTCAGAGTTATGTTCAATATGCTTTTAGTAAACATTCCCAAATTAACAAACACTCTCAAACAATTACATTGCTGTTTGAGATTTGCAATTAACCAATTACCTACACCTCTCCAGCCCAGAGAAAGGGTCATTTTAGCTTGATAGGTCCATCCACACCAGCTCTATATGGTTAGCTCAAGCCATACTAGCATCAATAAGAACATCTTCAGAGAGTTTATTTTTTGGTTGCCATGCCACGGTGAAGCTCGTGCCACCAGGCCTTCATCATGCTTCTTTTATTAAGTTTTATTTAGTATGGATTATGAAGAGCTTGTACTGCTTTTGCAGCTTCACTTACCTGTGCAGCTATGCCTTAGAAAGACAATTTATGGTATTACTACTTCATAAATTCAGTGTAGTCCCACTGATCCCACAGCAATACTCAGCGATTATGAGGATTCCTATAAACCAGGGGGATGCATTATTCAGCCTCTTCCTTCCATTCTCTGGGATGTCAGTATCTCTTTCTCTGCCATCACAAAGTTTCCTAAGGTAGATAAGGTCTTAATTTTATTATTAAAATACTTTCTACACTTTGTACTTCAAGTGCTTCCTTAGTGTTTGTTAAGGAGAATAAGATCTAAGTGGTCATGGATTAGTTTTTCTTTTAGATTTATGCCTGGAAATCATGTGACCTGCACTCAGCACCTGCAGTGAGTTGAATATGTAGCTCAACATGTGGCTCAATTGGCTTTAGTTTCCTGTGTTAGAAGCAAGTGTCACCTGACCAAAAGGTCACAAAATTCACTTGTGCCCACTCCTTGTAATTCCAGCAGAGAACAAAATTTGCTTTGAATGTTGAAGGAGATTTAATCTACTTGAAGGATAATTCCAGGTCTAATGATACCAGAAGATAACTGAAACCAAGGACTTCAAGTACCTGACGGGAGCCTACAAGAACGACGGACAGAGACTATTTCAAGAGGCTGTAGTGACAGGACAAGGAGGAATGGCTTCAAACTGAAAGAGAGTAGGATTTGATTAGATATTATGAAGAAATTCTTTTCTGTGAGGGTGACGAGGCACTAGAAGAGGTTGCTGAAAGAAGTTGTGTCCACTCTATCTCTGGAATTGTTCAAGGCCAGGTTGGATGGGGCTTTGAACAACCTGGTCTAGTAGAAGGTGCCCCTGCCCATGGCAGGGGGTTGGAACTGGATGAGCTTTTAGGTCCCTTGCAACCCAGCCAGCAGTCAAGCCCCAGGCAGCCACTCACTCTCTTCCCCAGCAGTGGGAGAGAGCTGGAAGGATAAAATCTACAAGACCCATGGGTTGAGATAAAGACAATTTAATGGGGAAAGCAAAAGCCACGCACACTAGCAAAGCAAAACAAGCAATTAATTCACTGCTTCCCAAGGACAAGCAGGTGTTCAGTCATCTCCAGGAGAGCAGAGCCCTATCGTCAGTAGTGGTGACTTGGGAAGAAAAACACCATCACTCCAAATGTCCCCCCTTTCTCCTTCTTCCCTGGCTTTACATGATGCCATATGGTCTGGAATATCCCTTTAGTCAGTTGTGGTCACCTGTCCTGGTCGTGTCTCTTCCCACCCTCCCAGGCACCCCCAACTCTCTCACCAGCATGGTCCCACAAAAACCAGGAAAGACCTTGACTCTGTGCAAGCCCTGCTCAGCAATAACAAAAACAACTCTATATTATCAACCCTGTGCTCAGCACAAATACAAAACTCAGCTCCATTCCAGCCACTGCGAAGAAAATTAACTCTACCCCCACTGAAACCAGCACAAAGATATGCAACTAAAATTTTATTCCCATTGGAAAACTAGAAACTGTCAGAGTATTTGGTTTCTGTATGCCTTGGGGTTTAGGGGGTGTTTTTTTATCCTGGAGGAACCAAGAAGAAAGTAGGAAAATTACCTTAACATAGATCAGTGGTTCTCAAATCTTCTGCATTGAATCAAATTATATACCTCAAGTCCTAAGGGAGAGGAAGATAAAGGTTTTCAAAAGCTTGTTAATTGCATGCTTTAAAAGTATTTAAAGTTCTATTTTCATGAAAATCATGTGACAGTTCTGAACTGGGAACAGCTTAACACAATCTGTTTTCAGACTGAACAGATCTTTGGAGCTGATTCCTGAGGTTAAGACTTTATTACTGCATGGGAACACTGATGTAAGTGCTATTGTGTGAGTGAGATATTGTGTAAATCACTATCACTACATCTTCTTGCTGCTTATATCTGACTTATCTCAGAAACTTACAAATTTTTTTCATATAGGCCCAATTTCTGTTGTTTTTTTCTGTCTAGGAATCTGTCAGTCTTTGCTCTGCAGCTGATTAGAAATACTTATATGCCTAATTTATGCAGATCAATATTTTTGGCAGTGATACCTAGCTGGGAGGAAAAGTAAACAGTTAAGGTGGTAACATCCTAAAGTACTCTTTCTAAATCTGTAGGGGTTAATCTGTCAACACTTCAATTGAACACAGAAATTAGCTACCTTGCAGTCCAGACTGAGCCTTTGTGCAACCACAGTTCGTTGACTTCATCAGGATTATTGCAGGGTTGACTTGGCCCAGTTTCTCTTTGCTATCAGTGACTATGGAAAGGTTCTGTCATGCCTGGGCTGCACCAAAAGCAGTGTGGGCAGCAGGCTGAGTGAGGTGATCCCGCTCTGCTGTGACCCCACCTGCAGTGCTGCACCCAGCTCTGGGGTCCTAGCACAGGAGGGACATGGACCTATTGGAGAGAGTCCAGAGGAGACCACCAGGGTGATCAGAGGGATGGAGCACTTCTATGAGGAAAGGCTGGGAGAACTAGGATTGTTAAGCCTGAAGAGAAGGCTCTGGGGTGACCTAATTTTGGCCTTCCAGTACCTGAAGAGAGCCTACAATAAAGATGGAGTAGGACTTTTTACAGGACATGGGAGAATGGCTTCAAACTGAAAGAGAGTAAGTTTAGATTAGACATTAGGAAGAAATTCTGGGCTGTGAGGGTGGTGAGGCACTGGCACAGCTTGCCCAGAAAAGGTGTCACTGCCCCATCCCTGGAAGAGATCAAGGCCAGGTTGAGTAACCTGGTCTAGCGGCAAGTGCTCCTGCTCATGGCAGGGGGTTTGGTTAGATGACTTTTAAAAGTCCCTTCCAACTCCAGCCATATTATGATTCTATTATTCCATGTTCTATATTCTATATTATTTGCCTACAAATTGTTCAGATTTTTTTTTCTTAGAAATAGGCTCTTTGGCTATCTGTTTTCTTCTCACACACATGGGAGACTTGCTTCTCAATAACATGCATAAGGAATCACTTATTTCTCGTCTCAGTAGCAGAAGTAAACCCATTCACTATGGACAGCAGGTCCCCTGTGCCTAGGAGAGGGCAGTGGTAATAGAAAATGTCTTTCTAATATATTCAAGATTTGAAGAATATCCACGTAAAGAAGATAAGCAATTTTCCCCTAAGACATTTACCATTTTTTCTCATTTTCCCAGCAAGTAAACCTCTATCCTTGCTGACAGTACATGGGATTTTTGTATCTTCAATTTTGGATGTTATCACAAGGAAACAACCATAGAAAAGAAGGTCCCCAGACCAAACACCATTTAAACCCTAGATTCCAGGACTTATTCCTATAGGAGCTAAAGAAAGCATCTTAGAAAGCCATGGCCTTCCTAAAATTTCACCAGCTTTGCAGGGACACAATTTACAGACCTTTTTGTTTAATTTAAACTTGCATATTTTTGAATAAAACATAAGTCCATTGATGGCATCAGTAAACTGACATCAGATATCAGAATTTAATACAAAACTGCCTTTGCTGACAATGAGCTTCATGCTGTGCATCCCTACCTCTGCAGCATTTAAAGAACTGTGTTTACTGCTGAGTTCTGGTTGTCTCTCAACACAGAATGCTGGGAGCTATGGAATTTGATCTGTAGGCCAAATACTCCTTTAGACATCACTGGCACAAGTGACCAGAGAACATCCCCCAGCAAGAACGTGAGGCTTGTGGGAGCAGTGCTCTCAGAGAAACCTTGCATGAGATTCTGTGCTGTTGAAACTGTACCAAGGAAAAAAGAAAGAAACATCCTGGCAGGCAGGTTACAAGAACAACTTAGGAAAACTTGGTCCATCTAATTTATACTGAAGGAAGCCACTGCCACTGAACTCTTGAAAGTGTTGTCACAGCTGTTTTGGGTCAGAAAACAAAATTATTTAACATATCATACTCTGGGTGCGTACACTGAGGGAACAGAAAAGCATTATAAAGTGCTGCTTCTCCCTTGTTGTGTGTGTGATTGAGGGTGATAAGTTCAAATGACACCTCCTCCCGCATAATATTTTGTGCTTTTGCTTTGTTTTTCTGGTTGTGAAAGAGATATCTGAAGAAATCAATTAGATGTACAGATGCAATGATAAGATGAGTCAAGAAACAATGACCTTTGTGAGACCTCCATCTCAGCAGATCCGCTCTTGATTGCAAATATTCATGACTAATGGCATTATTTTAATTATAATGGAACACTTGTTGTTGAGATGCTGCAAATGCATTAGATTTTAAAAAGCTTTTGCATTCGGATGGTTTGCCAGTGCTTGCTGAATCTCCTTGAGCTGCAATAATTTTCTAGGAAGTTTGCCAATACAAACTTGAAGCCAAAATACTGTATGATCAAAATTCTAAATGAGGTAAAACCACATAGATTAAAAAAACTATTTAAATGCACAAGTGTTCATTACTTTCACATAAATACTTTTTCAGTATCTGGATTCCTTTTCTGACGAAAACAGAAAGTGAGGGGAGAAAATCCTTGTGGGAAACTCATGCTCCAGTGGATGATATCTCTTGACATGTGATATTCTTAGGAATATAGAAATTTTTAAATCAGGTCATCATCACTCAAGATCTATCTTCTTTTTTTCTGCTATTTTTTATCATGTTCAAGTAATTCTGAGAGATAAGTGAGGCAGAAATTTCTTTATGTTGGCTATTCTTGCAATTTTTTCCATTTTAATTATTAAGGCAATTAATCTACCAAAATAAATCTTAGTATCACATAATACAGCAGATCCTAGAGCCTTTTTCAAAAATCAATAAAACCTGTTCCCTGTCCTCTGGAACAGAGGCTATTTCTATTGAATGCTTTGCTTCGTGTAAACAAAACTAAATACTAAAGATCTTTTACCTACCTTATATAACTTGTTTCTTTTTCTAGTTACTGTATCACTTGGCTTGAAATGCCTACTTCAGTCTCCTTTGTACAGCTAAAACTTAATTATTTGCAATCAACCTCTCTCTATATATCTTTAATCATGATATTTGCTTTTTTATCCCACTTCCTTTTTATTTTTCATAGAAAGCTGCTATGTAACTACCTCAGCCTAGAATCCTTTAAAAAAAAAGTTGCTGCAGAGACACAGTGAAAACTGTGATCTGAGTTGTCTGCAGGTCTTGGATATGCTTTTTTCCCTTTGTGTCAAGAAGGATGATCCCAAAAATTACAGGTCAATCAACCTCAATGTTGTTCCTGCATAACCACAGCAAGGGCAGGACTATTCCAAGGAATTAACCTTGCTATAGTAATGATTGGGGACTGACTGGCAAGAGAGAGCACTGCTGCTTGGAATATGTGAGATTCTGGCTAGGGAAAAAGATGTTTCCACTTAAAGGTAATTAAACATGTTGCCTAGAGGGCTTCTGGAATCTTTGTTTTTGCAGATTTTCAAGACCCAGATGGATAAAGCCCTGGGCATCCTGGCCTGAATTAATTGTTGACACTGCTTTGAGCAGGCAGTTGTACTACAGGACGTCTGAGAATTTAGATGATTGCGTGAAACATGAGATAGTTGAAAGCCTTTTTTTTTAACGATGTTACATGGACTGTTGTCTCTTCTGAACACTGAGAAATTTGAAATGCCCTTTGCATTTTTGCATGGTCTGTACTCAAAAAAAAAACAAAAATTCAAGATATTTCTTTGGAAATGCAAATACTGATGTGATATCATCTCCTAGTTAGTCTAATGCTATTTACAATGCAGGCACAGAAGCTGAGTGACTTGTTAACACCTGTGTTGCACCATCACAGAAGGACTAGGATGTAAGTAAATGCCTGTGACAAAGTATTTATCATACTTGTACAGTGAGATAATACAGAGAAGTGTTTTATTACATGGAGGTGGAATTGGCATCAACAATAACAGCTGTCAGTGTGAGGCTCTCCAGAAATCCAAAAAATGACAATCATTCTGTTCAGCATTCATAGTTTTACAAAGAGCTTTTACTTTGTGCTTCAAAAGAACAGAGTTATAAGTTAAGCAATATATATTCATATTTCCTCAGAAATATGGTATGTAATGTGCCATAGGACTGATTATAAATTAGGAATAAAAGCCCAAGAGAGAACCACAACAGTGAAGGATAAAATAGTGAAGGCTGATGGAAAGGAAAGCACAAAATATGGACACACATTAAGTGAAAATCTAGTAACACCCAATAAGCTTAAAAATCCAGTCTGCAGATTTTGTGTGATTCTTCTGTGAAGGTCAACACAGGGAAAACAAGATGAGGTCGCAACCGTAGTACGGTGGGAAATATGTGCCTCTTGCAGGTGTCAGACCACTTGTGCCAAAAGCTTATAAACATTACATAACAGAGCAGCAATTGTCTGGCAGCCCTGTGGCCTGCCCTGCCACCTTCAATGCAGGACTTCTCACACCAAAACACTTCAGATTTTGGTCTCCACAATCACCATGTTATGGAAGGTATCTCCAATTACAAGCAGTGATGCAGGGGCCTTTGAGTAATATTTCCTATTATTCCAGGTAGATTTCAAGCTTTGAGATTTGTGGACATAGTTTTCCCTGTTTCTGTTTCATGAGAATTACCATGAGCAAGAGACCTGTTCCAGCATTAGTGATAACACAGCTGTAGGGCCCTCTTTCCCAGAAGGATACTGTTCTCCAAGTACATCCTTCACGTGATGAGGTCCTGTTTGAGCATGCCTTCAGATCTGTCCCTTCCAATGCAATGTCCTCCTTTTACATTTTTAGGCTGCTGGGCCACTGCAGCAGTGACATATGTGATTACTCAGCTTGCAGAGGCAGTAACTGGACGTACGTTTGCAAGCATTAAGGACTCCTGTGGTATTCTGCTTGCAAGTACTTCCAATATACAGCTTCATTGTAGAAGGCCCTCAGAATTTTAGAGTCAGAATTGGATCCAAGAATGTCTTTCCCTCTTTGCATATCCTAGGTCCAGATTTGTATACAGTGGCTCCTTTAAGGATAGATTTCAGAGCACCAGAATGAAATTTTCTCTTTAGTGTATGATACTTCTTAAATACTAATGGTTTCCAGAGGAAGAAACTCTTCTCTGGCTTCTCTTGCAACCATAAGGTCAAGGACAGCCTTGCATATGTGCATCATTCCATTTGAATATTTGTTCCCCCTCATATAACTCAGCCACATTCATCCAATCTGGTGCATCAGGAATATGAACTTTTGACCCTACCCAGTTTCACTTTAGAATCAGTGTTACAGTCTGATATTTCAGATCTGCTCTTCTTTTTAAATGCTCTTTCATAAACATCTGCAATCAAAGTCCAAATCCTCGGATGCTGAAAATTAGCATTGTTCCTTGGAGATTGTGTGGCCCTGTCAACCTAACAGCAGCTCCAGCAAGTGCTGGATGTAAACCAGAGGGATGCACTAATTTTACAGTGGTGTGCAAAGAACCCAATTTGCAGAGTGAATGAGGATGTTTAGAGAACAGAGTTATGTAATTCCTCTATTTTGGGGATTAGCCATCACCGAAGTTCTGAAAAAGGTAACTGGGTTGGGCTATTTATAGAGACCATTCCCACAGTTACAGCACAGATGCCAGCACGGAAAAACAGTCAGCTCAAGCCACCTCCTCTGTGCCCCTTGGTGAATTTACACTCTCACAAATGTCTGTAGATCTCTCAGATACAAAGAGTTTTAGGGGTCTAGGGTTCTACTCCTGCCTCAGCATCTGTTTGCACATTAGTATGCCCTATTTCCTATTAGCTTCTGAGCATGCTTTTGGTTTTCAGAGCATTTGTAGTACAGAGATACACAGAGACTCCTTCTAAAGGGGTTTCCTGATGTATGAGAGAGGAGAAGGGGCACTAACCTTGGGAAAACTAATGCAGTAATTGCATAAATTATTCTGCTCTGTAATTTCACAAAGCTCCTAGGGAGGATGGCTTAGATCCTTTACATGATTCTCTGTTTCCAAGATGCATTTATAGGATCAAAAATATGAACCCATTGTTACTGCCACAGGATGATAATTGTGCAGAAGAATTAGTGAAAAACCACAATCTATACTCAGAATTCCAATCTTGAAATCATGCAAAATTTCGCAACTCACAGGAAGAGAAGGAACAGTTTATAGAATTATTGGATAGGTTTGGGTTGCTTCTCATGGATTCTGCTTTATATACATAAATATTGGGGTATATATAGTCATTGCTATCTTTTCTTAAATATTGAAAACCAGCCATTTGTTTTGGTGGTGGGCAGTAAGAGGAGGGCAGAGGAGAGAAGAGAAGGAAAGTTTTCTGCCTAATGGTGAAAAGCCTATTCCTAAGAGAGAGATTACCTAGGAAAAAATCAACTTAGGGACAGGATTCTCTGGGAATGACCATTTTAATAAGGACTAGGAACCATGGAAAATGAAGTGATTGCTTAGGCAGAATTGGTCAATTCTTACCTTCACTGGTCTGTCTCATGAGAGGGAGATCAAAATATAAAAGAAGGAGTGAACAGAAAATGAGGGCAGAAAGACAGGGTTAGGTCCTGCGCTACTCATCATTCTATATTGTCATTCATGCACAGTGCAAGCTAAGCAAATTTAGATTTCTTCATATCTTAGTCCATACCGCATAGATTAAAATGACAATGTGCAGTGCATGAAAGTGGTGATGTAGACCTTTTATAAAAAGCATAGAAAATTAAGATGAAGAGCCTGAATGTCATGCATAAGGAGACACAGCCTGTGAATAGATTTCAGCAGAAGCAAAGAACCAAGTAGTTAAAGATGAAAAAAAAAAATTGAGATAGTGTGTATAGCATTCATAAAAGGTGCTATACTTCTTGGTGAACTAGATTATGAGAATTACTGTAAGATTTTCATGTTCTGATATTACAGGAGATTCTAGGAAAAAAAAATAGGTTTGAGGAAATTACTGGTCAACACAGAAAGACTTAAAATGTATATATAGTGCAAATAAAATGCACCTATTTAAAATGAGGAAAATAATTCAAAAATTTGATTTTGACAAATATTAATAATTCAGCTAATAATTAAGTGAAAAGAATGGATTAAATAAGGCAGGGAAAATACAGAAAAAGGGTTATCCCTCTAAAAAATAATATAAATATATGTACAAATACATTTAGAGAGTATCTTGAAGAAACTTCAGGTCAGAATATTTAACTGTGGAGTTAATCTTTGATAAGTATTTGCTTAGAAGTTTTCATTTAAAGGAGGGGTTTTTTTTGGAACAAGGTCTTTAATATATAACATGAAGCATTTTATTTGCTGTAATTAATAGCTCAAATAATTAAAAGCTTTGTATAAAATACAACATAGTTTTTGTTCTTAGTATCACCATTATTAGAGGATTTGCATCTTCTTGCATGTTTACATAGCACCTAGCACAATATTTTCTTTTAAAATCCAAACAAAGTAATCATTTATGTCAGTTCTGTATGTTTATGAGTTTTTCAGCTGACCGTGGACTAAGATTTTTTCAGGATACTCGCTGGATTGAAGGAAAGGTCTGAAATGTCATCATTCTTTAGTGAATCATACTCATCATTCCCATGAGATTTCATCAAGCTCTAGATTGCTTACTTGGATGCTATCTGATCATCTGCAGTGGCTGCAAAATGTATGGGAATATGAACTTGAAAAGTCTTTTCAGTAGAAAGGATAGAAAAATACGTGTCTACCTGCATAAAACATGCAGATCTTCATTGTTTCATCCTGTATCGTCTTGAGTCTTCATGGTTCTTTTATGCAGAGCTAGCACATTCATTCTAGCAATGGCTTTGTCAGGTCAAACCTGACACTTGCAGGTATCTGCTGCTCCTAATATTTAATTGCTCAAGCCTTTCTGAGTAGATGTCTTACATGCTTTTAAAATGATGATTTTATAGAATGTGTATGTATGTGCCTGTGTGTGCAGATAATTACTGAAGAGAAGGTTCCTAAATTCTGAGGACTTGAATGAAGTGCTTCAGACTGGACAAGGAATGGGAGTGGATGTTAGACTCAGCCCTGTTTCAATATTGGATGCATTTCCCTCTGGGATTACTTGTGCTCTAAAAACTGGTCCCCTTGTGTGGCTTGTCAGGGATGCCATGATGGTTTCAAGGATGACGGAAAAGAGCATGAGCCCTCATTAGAGCTCCAAGTGCACTGCATGTCATTGAGAGGGAATTCAAGCCTGCACAAAGCATTTAGAGCCAGCAAGGGCCAATAAACACTCTGGTCTATATATGACTATATATGTGTGAGAATATGCATATGTACAATTCAATTTGGTATGGATCCCAAAAATCCAGTGATCCAACAGCAGTTTTGGCTACAATACCATCTTCCTATCAGTATACTGGAAAAGTCATAAAGTACCATAAAGTTCATTATAGCATTGAATTAAGCAAGCATTGACAGCATGGCATTTCAGTGTCATGAGGGCTAATATTAATTGACTTTTATTAATTATTGACTGTAAAATAATTTACCAGAACTTTAAAAACCAAATTAAAACCTATGCTTTCACACAAAGTTCTATAAATGCTTATATATTTAGTTTGCAATTCACTATCAGAACTTCAAAAATGTGTCAATATGTACTTGTTGAAACTAACCATGGCTTTTCTTATTGTTCAGGATGCACAACAGCATTTTTGCTACTGACCACTGAAATATGTCTTTGTTGAGACTCAGAGGTCGCTCATCTTCATGGCTTCCCTTAACAGCCATTTTAACATTCCTCCAGGCTGATCTGGGCTGCTTCACCAAGCTTCAGATTCTTCTCATGAGAGAGAGATGAGGTAAGCAGGAACCTCCATTTGGTCTTCAAAAGAGCCATGTAATGCTATGTGAAATTCTATGCAGCCATCATATAGGGTAACATGCCAAGAGCAAGCTCTCATGCATTCCTGATCATATCATCAAAGCCTGGCATGTCCATGATAGGTCAATAGAGAAATTCTATGAGAAACTGGACAGCTCTGTTAGATAACGTGGCTAAGTTACACTCAGAGCAAAAGGGGGTGTCCATTTATTGCATATGTTTAATTTAATTATTTAACTCTAGAAATAATCTGAATCACAATGATCATGACAGTGTTCAGTCTGTGTCCCCAGAAAAGCAAGTGAACTTAAACTCAGGTAACTGGGACTAGAATCTACCAGCTTCTGTTTTCTCTCTGATCTTCTTAATGATGCTTGCATTTAATCTGCCTTTGTCTAAATGTCCATAACCTAGAAAAAACCGTCATGACTATATACTTTCCTCAAAAAGAAAACAGGGAGATTCGGGAATATTGTGATTCTCAGTGAAAGATTTTATGTAACTGGGAAAAAAACACACTTGTGAGCAATTATTTTCAAATGCATAGTTGCCAGTAGCTGTTAAGACCATGTTGTGTGAAGCAGATTGGACAAAAACTAGAACTGTGGTAGGTGATCTTTTGATCTTCACAGAAGTCTCTGTGCTGTTTTTTATCTAATTGGAAACTCTCATGCGGTTGAAGTTGCATTTGGCTGCATGAATCCAAAAACCTGAAGATACCCAACATTGCTTACATAAATTACTGAACATGCTGCTGTGGTATTTGAAAAGCCACAAATCTTGTCAATCAAATGAAGTTCTAAAGAGTTTACTGACTGTCACTTTGGCTCTTCATTGTGTCAAGACAGAAACATTCCTTGGACACATTTAGAAAGGTTGCCTCACCAATCATCCAGTGTGTCATCAATTACTTTGTTCCCTTGCTCAATGACCTACTGATATTCTTTAAGCCATAGCTGCAGTTAGAAAGCATTTTATCTGGAACTACCCACTGGAATAACCAATGTGGAAAAAGCCTGCTTTCGGAAATAGCACTGCAATAATTTGACTGCAACATTGAAGCCTTAAGTCTAGAGGATGAAGAATTCTGTAGGAATATTAACATACCAGATTACATAAATAATTAGTGAAAATAAGTTTTAGTCACTTAACAGTACAACTCTAGAAAGTTTTGTGTCCTCTAACCATATTCCAGTAATTTACCTCAGAATGTGTTTAATTAATTTTGTAAGTATAATAATTTCCCCTGACAAAATGAATAGAATATACAAAGAAGTTTAAAGAGAACTTGGAACATTTACAATATGGTCGTGGTTCACCTACCTGGCTGTAAAATCTAATTGCTTTCCCCTTGTTTTCAACCCTGGAGTCTGATTACACTCAGTGGCACAAATTCAACGTAAGTGGCACACCACCTGCAAACAAAGCAACACAGATCTTTTCATGCCCAATTGATTCAGGTAGCTGTACCAAACAATACGGGAAGGTCAGGGAAGGGTAGTTTTCTGGCTGATCAAGAAAAAGTCTAGTCAGAGGAAAAGGTTGTGGTCAGTTCTTCTCTCCCACACTGTGATTCCAGCACCTTCAGTTCTTCGGCCCTCTCTCTCACCTTCAGAAGTGCCAGACCCTTGCTTGATGTCAATAACGCCTCATGGCATAGAGAGGCCTTTACTGTAATAAACCCTTGAGTCTATATTTTTACATTGTCCCATTTCCAGTACAGCATTCTATGGGTTTAGATGTCAGTAGAAGAGAACACCTCACCCAAGCTTAGATCTACCTGAGAAAGTTTGCGGATGTACATGACTATAGAGTCACACATTTGAACTAAAATCCTCTAAACATTATCGTATTTCAGCCTAAGTGTCATGAAAAGCTACCCACTCTCCCTTTGTCCTCTTCCAAAGGAAAGGAGATGTCAGTATTGCTAATGAAACACCTACACCAAGAGTTTGCAGTCAGTTTCTGTATCAGTTGCCTCTGTCTGGTAGGCACCTGAAACTTTTAATGGTTTACGTTCCCTGACTGCTCTGTTCACTTGTACGCATTGATTCATGCATTGGGTCATTCTTAAACTGCTACGTTCAGAAAGTGGAAACTCAGAATTCACTGTGTTTTTCCTCTTCTTATTCAAAGAGGAGCAAAAATTATCTTCTATAGATCAGTTCTCAATTGTAGGCACAAAAAATTCCTAAGAAACTGCAGGGTTTTCACCCGTATTTTGTCTTTGTATTTATATGCACAGACTTATACCTACAAAGAATCATGACTTGTTTTTTAATTGAGGAGATAATATTTATTTTTTTCTTTCTGACATGTCTTTTTCATGGTAGTGTCTATAAATTTGGGTAGTTTAAGCCTCCTACTCACCAGCAGTTCAGCAGGTGTTAGCCCTAGTTTCCTGGGTTCAGCTTTTCTGTTACGAGCCCAAAAGAGATCTGAATTTTTAAAAGGATGCTTAAAAAAGAGAAAAATTTGAATCTGAACATGAATCATCATCTGTTTGAAACATTAAAAGAGCTCAATACCATTTTTAGCTCATCATTAAACACTGAATGTACTGTGTCCAAACAGAAGTGTACACAATCACAGTATTTGGTAAAAGAATTACATTCATTTGGTCCATTATCTGTCATTCCCACATTTGATATGCCAAATTTAGCAAACATGGATGACATTGGATAAGTTATTAGCAGCTGTATTTTCAAATAAAATAATTTCTGGATATCAGGGAGAATAATCCGAATCAAGTAAATTTTTTTTTCTGCATATAAAGCTATGCCAATTTTGAGCTGCAATTTCTTTAATTACCATCACAGGCTCTATTTGTTTACAAATAATGGGTACATATTTCATATTTTTATTTTTGTATCTTCACTCCCCTGAAGCAAACTGGTTTTTTAAAATATCTATTAAGCCATCTTTGTTTGAAATTTTGGATACAACCTACAACTACCTTTAAATAAAAATGACACTAGATTTTATAGCACTTGTCATTTAGCTCAGGCTTTGCTAGCACATGCTAAAGGTTCCATATGAATGCTCTGTAAAAAAATTACCTTGAGACTTTCATTAAATGTTTGGCATATGTTACAGTAAAATCTGAAAAACTGAGCTTTTCATTACCAATGGTGTAGAGAATTTAAAATCCTTGCCTGTTACGCGTTGTATCCATTGCACATTTTTAGTCACATTATACCTATGAATAGCCCTTAATAACAGTTTAGTCACGTTTTAGCCTTCAGGTGAATTCCTGGTGTTTACAGAAGACACAAATCTCCTAATAAAACATATTCACATAAACCCCTGTATACTGCATTTGTGTGTAGCGGGAAGGATATTGACAGCTGACAGTATAATGTTGGAAGCTATCTTTACCCTGTTCTGAACTTGTCCAAGTGAATTGCTTCATTACTTCCCAATTTATACACTTATGTATATACTAAGGGAACCATGCGATCTCTAGAGCTTTTTGGAGTTTCTGGTTTTTCCCTTCCTTTCCCCATGTAATTTTGTAACTCTTTATGAAATACAACAGGAATATAACATAAGGAAAAAAGATTCATGGTAAAAGCAATAATATCTTCCAAACAGTGTGTTAAAATGTGCAGATGAATATTGAATTTTTTTTGGTGGGTTGTTTGATTGAGTTTTTTTCTGGAGAAGTACACTGGACCTCAGAAGAAGGAAATGTAGGAAAAATATCTTGCAGCCAAAAAGAATCTTTCTTCATTCATATGGGAAAGTACTGCTGATGTACACATTTCACTTCTTAGATCGTAGGCAGACTTCTATATTTGTTTCTCAAAATTTATAAAGTACTAATTTATATCACAGCTGCTTCAAATGCTTTCATTCTACTCAGTACATTTGGGATATTCAGGGATATTCACAGGTATAAGTAGAACAGAACCATGAGGGTATAACCCCATTTGAACAACTTCTCATGAAAACATGATCCTCGATCATTCTTGGGATTTCCGCTCCTTTCCAGTATATTCTTTCAAAAAGAAACTGGTATCTGACCTGAAGGGATTATTCTTCTTTCTCACAAGTATTACAGATATTATCTTTTCAATATTTGGTATTAATCTTGCATTTGTAGATCACTAACCTTACTGTCTCATTTAAGTTTTACCAGCCTGCATTTAACAACACAAAGTTTTCTTTGCAAACCTTTTCAACAGCTTCAGAACTCATGTTATCTTGGGCACAATTCTGAATTTAAAAGTCAAACTTCTTCACAGCTTCCCAGGACTTTCTCTTTGTTGGGACTGCTCTTTGCCCTGTAAATGAAATGTCAAATTAACAAAGCATCCGAGGGTGGGTACATGAGGGTCAGGAGGGTGTGTGTGAGAGTGACATCAACTGAGACAATAAAAGGGCTTCCAAGTTACTTAGAAGCTCTATTTTAAAGTTACATTTAAGAGGTCCACTAAACCAATTCAGTAGTCTTTAAATATACTTGACATCAAGAGACAGTCATCTGCTGACATACCCAAACCAGAAGTCTGTTTAACATTCTATCTGGTAAGTACACTCTACTTTTTTCCAAGTTCTCTGGAAGATTTATTAGAACGTTTTGTCATTCATTCTTTACTCATTTTTGTATTAGTTTCTTTTCAGTCTATCTTAAAAAATAAGTGAATATTAGTAAGATCAAACTGCTATGTTATCTGAACTAAATTTGTGAAATGAAAAAACCTGAGACAGAGAATTAGAAATACCTTGAGGTGCATTCAAGTCCTGAATTTATAATATTAGGTTAGATGGACTGCTAGGACCACACTGATACTGTCATGTAAGAGACCATGTTATAAATGCTTTTCTGACCTAGAGTAAAGCTGCAGAAACTATTGCAAAAATGGCATTCTGGAGTTTTATATCTCTCAAGTTTCAGTTACTTTGAATCAAAGTTCTTAAGCTGTAACTTAAAAATGGCTTTTCCGGCTGCCAAAACTGAAAATCCAAACTGGAAACTGATATTGGAACTGTATCATTTGTGCCTGTTGTAGTATCATCAACAGTAAATATTTTCCTAATATGTATTCCAAAAGGCAGTTCTGCTGATGATGTAAAAATCAGAGGGCAATTCATACTGGCAATGCAGGATTATCACTAAAAAAATGAGGAGATTAATTCTGATTTCTCTTATGTAATTCAACAGTGAATGACACAACTCAGTAGAGCTATATCTTTATGCAAAATAGTCAGAAAATGTGTCAGCCTCTTCATTCTAAAGAATATGCAAAAGAAATAGAAAGGAGGACAAAACTTTTCATTTTTATAGCTATATACAAGTATTTCATTGTATTTGAAGGGTATAAAGTAGTAATAATAATAATAATGGAAAAAGATGATGGTTTTCACCCAATTATGCAAGAGATAGGTATCTAGATGATGATGATGATACAGGGCACCTAAGGCTGACCAAAGTTCATGGAGTTGTCCAGGGAATAACAGCAAATTGCTCACAAAATTAGTATTAGAAGTAAATTCTTCATTTGCATCCCTTGCATGAATCCATTTCACCAAAAAAATTTTTCAAAAACACTTCTCTAATGTTTCTCTTCAACTTTTTTTTTCTAAATTACATTTCTTTGTAATTAAGAGAAATAACTTGAATTACAGGCTTCTACATGTATTCATTTCTATCTTTGTAGACACAATGACTTCTATAAAAAACCTGGCCTGGACTGCAATCATTTTATGTGCCATATGGTTTTTTACAAACTCTGAAGGAAGACCAATGATGTAAGTATATTGTTATACACTGGATGGCTTTAGCTGTTCTTGACACGTGGTTTGTCTGTATGTATGTCTGTGTGTGTGCAAGTCTTTCTGTCCCTGCTTTTGAACCCTTTGTCCAAGCTGGCCAAGCTCTGTCCTCTAAAAACAGCTATAGAGATTGCAGACAGTCTGAGTTCTCATGTATTTTTTGAAAATAGGCAGGTGAGTAGAGGGAGAAAAATTGTATGTCTTCTTTACTATTCAGATTGGGTAAGCTGCTTCTCTTGGGGATCTACATAGGTGAGCATCTTTTGTACTGTGTGAGAATCTAGCTGGAACTCACACTTAAGACACTAACATCAATCAGTTGAGACATAAATCCACAGGGAATCATGCTTCCTTACTTCTAAAGATCACAGAAAACTGCCACTAAATAAATGCCATAGTTTTATTGATCAGTTTTCTAATATCGCATAAGCCCTAAGCTCATCTACAACAGCTGAAACAAATGATAAATATATAGTCAAACAATATTGTCACAAAATTGAACTACTTCCCATTTTTGATGCCTTCTCATTGATATATCTGTTATCAATAACAAACCACCACCCAACCTCCCTCTTTTCTCCAGATGTCTTACAAACCAGAAAGGCAGGTTCCACAGCTCTGTTTTGTGATACCTCACAAAAGTTCCCAAACCAGGGTCTTTGAGTGAAGTTCTGCAATTCAAGAAGGGCCACCATGAGCCTCTTTCTTTGCTTTTCTTTCATGCAGGAAAAGGTCAGTGAGTGAGATGCAATTAATGCATAATCTTGGAGAGCATCGACACACCGTGGAGAGACAGGACTGGCTTCAGATGAAACTGCAGGACGTGCACAGTGCCCTGGAGGATGCTCGGACCCAGAGGCCTCGGAACAAGGATGACATCGTCCTGGGTCGGAGGCTGCTCCCGGAGCATTTGCGGGCAGCAATGCAGAAGAAATCCACTGACCTGGACAAAGCTTACATGGATGTCCTCTTTAAAACAAAGCCATAATGAAAAAAGCCAGAGCATTGTGTCTGTCCACGTAAGCACATGTCTGTATAACACTGATCAAGTAGGGCATTTGATTAATATTTATTCAAACTGCAGTAAGGATTAAAGGCTCTCTTCAAGGTTGTAGCCCCATTGAGTTAGACATTTCACAACCAAATAATAAAATGTATTTGCAGTCTACTCATGACCATTGTTGCTAATGTCTGGGTATCTTTTGGCTTATAAATTGCCAGCATAAAAGGAAAAAGAAACCCAAACCAGTAAGAAAGTTGAAAAATAATTTAAGACCAGTTCTACAACTCTTACACAGGTAGCATTTGTATGTAATCACTAGGCCTGCTTGTACTTTTAACCAGAAATGAATAAATGCAGTGGAGCCTGTCTCCAACATAGGGCACTCTTTTGCCTAGGGTTAAACTTTCTTTTATTTTGTACTAACGGAAATATGTAAACTTAAACCTACACCTATTTACAGAAGAAGGCCTAAAATCAGATGAACATTAACTACATAGCAAAAGCTACATGATAATAATTTAGGATTAAAGAGTGCAAACATAAAAGAAATAAAGTAGGAAGGCAAAGCTTAAGATTAAAGTACAATGGGATAAAATTTTAAAAAATTCTGAAGAAATAATTTTTGCAAATACAGAAATGAAGGGGAGGTTTGATTATGTTCCCCTCCTCCAAAAGATGAGAACCTGTAATTAACTGCAGAAACAGTGGGAGCAGAGATGGTAGCATGCATGCAAGAATGGCCCTAACTACAGAACTGGGAATGATTCTATACCAAACAATTACAATTGAAACAAAAATCTTGTGATGTATATTTCTTGTCCCTTGTTTACTCCATAAACACTCTGTCTCTGAATTTCTGTATGCTGTGTTAGGCCTCATGTGTAAGTAGGTTTTTTTGTGAGACCAATGGCTCTCACAAATAAAATTGCTCATTTCCATATGTAATTTTTTGTAGAATTGGGATCTCAGTTTTCCAAATCTCCAAAATGAGAACTATTAACATGCAGAAATCAACCTGAAAGAGGAACCATTAGCTGCAATACATTCAAACTCTAAGCAAGGCTCAGAAAGAATTGGATAGGAAAAAAATCAATTATGACAATAATTTTGAAAAATAGCAAATGCAAAATTACTTTGCAAGGTATATCCACATATGTATTTAGGACCCTCAATCATTCTGATGAATTAGAAGGTTTTCTCAGCAGGAATAATGGTAGCTGCCTCCAAATTTGCTATTGCCAGAGCTCAAATCTAGATGAATTGCTGCTCTAAGCCAAAGTGGCTGCATGAATGTTCCCATGTTAGCTCTTATTTGTTTGTTTGATGTCTAGCACGCCTTGGGGAGCCTCATAAAACCTTCCTAAATCACTACAAATAGAAATGCAATCTGCTGAAGGCTAGAGACGTACTAGTAACTAGTGAACTGTAGTTCATCCTCTTGGCCATCCTTTAGCAATGCAAAGGCCCTGATGCTGTGAGCAGATGGCACAGCTGTGCATGTTGGTGCCCATGCATGGGCAAGGGTTCTGTGCCACTTGTCTGTCTGTAGGATCAAGGCCTTAAGGTGCACTTTCTATTTATTCTTTAATGAGACATCTGCGCTAACTTAAACAAATAAAATTGCATTTTTGTACCTTTGTCTCACTTATGTATTCCCAAATAAAGTGGACCAAAAGCTCTTGGACATTATTTTAAAGCATAATAACTGACTGAGCTGTGACTATTCTGATATAATTTAGCAATTGGGGCAAGACTATTAAGCCATTTTATTTTACTACAACAATATAAATACAAAAATAATGATGAGAGCAATTTTAAGCTTTCCTTTCATCTTTCCTGCACACAAAATCATATTGGTGGTTAAACAAAAGGTGCTTACCCAGCACAAACCTATTTGTGACCCCTTGCAACAATGACACATGCAGAAACTATATAATCCTCAAATGCCATAATCATAACCTGTTTCATTTTGATCTAAACAAAGACTTATATTCTCCAAACAATTTATTCTTCCTAATCTTCAGCTATCCAGTAGATGAAGGACAATTACACAAATATTTACACTTTCTGTATGCTTACAGTGTGACTTTTCAGAACTAAAGACACCAGAGTGGCAGATTAATTAGTGCTAGGTAATGTCCATTAGAAAAAAAGATGTAATTTGAATGAATTACTTACTGATGATCTAGAAAATAGATTTGTTATGGCTTTTCAGTTTAAACCTCTGATCAGTGTAGCAGCAGTTAAAACAGCAAAAAGGTTCAGAGTGAGGCAGAGGATGTAATAAAAAATATTTTAACACCAAGAAATGCAAAGATCCATCTTCACCTAGACAAATGTGAAATTTTGGTCATCTCTTTCGCGGATTAAGGGGAATAGAAAGAGGATGGTAAGAAATTATAGGGACACTGAAACACTTCTATATCATAATAAATCATCATCATCATAAATGGTAACAACAGTAGTCAGAAAAAAATAAAAGAGGCACGATAAAGGTACATCAAATGAGCACTCCAGATGTGGCCTCACTAGAGATGAGCAGAGGGGGAGGATCATCTTGCTTTTTAATCTGACAAAAGACTTTTTTGACATGTGTCATTGAAGATCTATCCTGTGCAGATGGATATCGACTGTACACACCTGGTTCTTATAAAATTCTCAGTGAAAAGAAAAATAATCATGTCTCTCACTGGTGATTCATTGAAAAAAGAGCACCAATATCAATATCTATCCTCAGGGGAAGCCAAACAGTTACTTATGAAAAAAACCCCAGCGAACTCATGAAAATTTAACAAAGCCAAAATCAAAAGAAGTCAAATAGAAACGAGATAAATTGCGAGATCTGTAGGTAAAACCTATAGCTGGCTATTGAGGTGCCAGTGATTTGGCCTTCTAAGCTGCTTCTGACTTTGCCTGCTGTAAATGCTACAGTTTCTTGGTGCTCAGCTCACTGCTAAACATGTGGCATCTGACTCCTCGCCTTGTTAGCACATTGTGACAGCTTTTGTGCGAGCTGCTTGGCCCTCATTGTTCTGCTGCTGAATTTCTAGAACTGTGTGGTTTATCTCTCTGGCTATTGTTTAATTATGGAAAAGAGAATTCATTTAACAGATTCATGGTTTGCTGTATAATGTGGCAAAGCTTCCATCCCTTATTGGCCATTTTGGTATAGCAAAGGCACAAGTCCTTGCTCTCTTACCCCCTCTTCTCCTCCTCTCCTCAACGTGCATCAGGAGTTCTAAAGTCCTTTCTCCTGATATGGAAGTCAAGATATGCTTGTATTTAATAATGATAAATTAGAGGATATTTTAGAAAAGAGACAAATGTTTTCTTTAGGTCTGAACGCAGCTGGGGCTGCTGGGTCATTCTCCCTCCTCCATCCCATGAGGAATGCAAAGGGCTTAGTGCCATCTGTGACACTTCAGAACACTGAGGGTGCCTAAACTGCAGGACATGATAGTTCTACTGAGGTATTATGGAATGACAGCCATGTCCACTAGTTGTATTCCTAAATAGACTGCAGATTACACAGACTCTACATAACCTATAGGGCTGTACAAACATACAGTTGTAATTTAAATTGGGAATCAGTTTTAGGATTGAAGGCTGAGATATTAGAGATGTCAGCTCACCTAGATAAACTGTATTATATGACAGCTGGCCGGCTATCACCGTCTCAGTACTCAGGGGAGATCTCGGCTCCTTAGAGGAGATCCCGGCCCCACACGGGAGATTCCGGTTCCACATGGGAGATCCCGGCTCCACACGGGAGATCCCGGCTCCACAGCGGAGTTTCCGGCTGCACAGGGCAGATCCCGGCTCCACAGAGAAGATCCTGGCTCTTCGGGAGATCCCGGCTCCTCAGGGGTGTTCCCGGCTCCACAGGGAGATCCCAACTCCTCAGGGAGATCCCGGCTCCCCAGCCCCGCCGTTCCTCATCGCCGTCGGGCGGCGCTCACTCTCCAGCACCGCCCCGGTCCCTCAGACCGGCCGCCCCCGCCCTCGGTGGAGGGTTCGGCGGGGGATTTATCTTGTTCCTAATTGACTTGCTGTGATTTTGGCTATATTAATGTTTTCATTCGTTGGGGTTTTTTTCATTGGGTTTTTATTCATGCGCTGCAGTTTTTCACCTCCCCGGGGCGGCCGCGGCCCCTCAGGGGAGCACCCGGCCGCTCCCTGGCAACGGCGTCCTGCTCCCGCCCCGCCCCGCCCGGCGAGTCTCGCGAGATCTGGGTGCTGCCACCGCCTCCTCCGCTGCGCGGGGGCGGCTCTCGCGAGAGGTGGCGGCCGTTGCCGGGCCTGGCGGAGCGGCGGCGGGAGGCGGACGGGGCTCTCCCGGTGAGTGAGCGGCCGAGGTGTCGCGGCGGGTCATGGGCGATTGGGACCCTTCAGCCCAGGCTCTCGGGGCACCTGCCGGCGGGGCCGGCGCCGGTTCCCCTGCCACAGAACCCTTGGGATTGGAAGGGATCTCCGGGGATCCCCCAGTCCGACCCCGTCGCGCAGGCAGGGTCACCCGGAGCGGGTGGCACAGGAGCGCATTCAGGTGGGTTCGGAATGTCTCCACTGAGGGAGACTCCAGGACCTCCCCGGCCTGCTGCCAGCGGCCGCGTACTGCAGCTTTCCTCACCCCCAAAGCCTCGCAGACGCATTTGCCTCCGCCCGGCCGCAGTGCCCCGATAGCTCTGTTAAGTGAGATGTCACAGCAGGCTGGACACGACCTAAAATACTGGTTTTCATCTTGTGTTGTTGATTGGTAGCACCGGCAGTCACTGTGAGGCCTGTGCAGAGACAGTGGTGTTGCTCAGGACTGCCTGACAGCCGTCTGAGCACACTTATTTTACATAATCCCTAAGCAGTCATTTACCCACTCAACGATTTCGTAAAGAGTTCTGTATATTTATATTTTTTTTTCTATGTAACCATATTTTACTTGCAGAAAATATCAGGTGCTTGTATGATAAATCTGTCATAGTACCATTATGTGTTGCAGTTGCCTGTGATTAGGTTTTTTTCTTTAAATTCACTTTTGTTTGTAGCTATTCTGTCTGTATCTTTTTCCTCTGTATCTCTGATCCCATTCAGTGTGTCACTTTAGAACCCTTTTCTTTCAGAATTTGGATCCAGCTCCATCATAGACTTCTTCCAGGTTTGTTTCTGTCAGTTGTCTGGCTTCTCTGTCCAGAGGAGTGGTTGAGCCTTGTCTCTTTTTGTTCTTTATTGTTGCTGCCTCACACAAATTCGAATACATGCTTAAAATCTGGCTGCTCAGTAGCCTTTTGACTGTTGACATTGTTCTCCTTACTTTTGGTTGCCTATTTTATGAATCACCTTCAGTGATTCATTTAAAGAGTACTTGCTTCTCTTGTTGCTTCAACTTTGTTGATCCTTTCCCTGGAAGATGCTCTTTCTCTCCTCGGTTTGCTACAGAATTAGATGTCCCAGAGGTACTGTTCAAGTTATGAACCTCACACTATTCACAGTTCATAACCTGATAGTTCACACTTGTTATCTTTTATCTGAGCTAAAAAAAGTGTCTCTGCATCATCTTGTGTAGGTTACCTTGAATTCCTATATGTTGAACATGAGTACAGTCAAAAGGAACTGACTGATTTTTTTTTTTCCCCTTTTTTTTTAATCCATTGCCCTGTAGTTAAGGAAGACTATTTCACTGTGTGTGTTCTGCAGGTCTGTCAAGTGTGTCTTTGGGTCTCTTGCAAAACATCACAGAGATTTTCTTTTTCTGTTAAGACACAGATTGCTAAAATCCTTTGAATATTACCTCTCAGTTTGTACCATTTCTGTCTCAAAACCTCATCAGACATCCTGCCTGTGCTCCTTGTTGCCCTCTGTGCAGATGGTGCTGTTTGAGGCTGCTCTTGGAAGTGTTTTCAGAACGTTTGTGTTTGTGCTTTTGCCCAGTGTGTTAACGCCAGGGAAAACAAGGGTTAAGAAAGACAAGTTAAAGCAGCTCTTATCACACATTAAATTCTTACTTGAAGCCCACTTTTCCTTTTAGGCACAATTGCGTTTGAAAATGGAGAACAGCTGATGTGTGGATGACATTGTGTATTAAATTAGTAACAGATGTCAGCACTGTTGGGTTTTCTGTCACTTTGTTATAAACTGTATGTTTTTGCAGCTTGTGTGCTTGAGACTGGGGCTGCTTTGTCCTGTGTTCATATACAAAAATCAGAACCTCATTACTTGCCAGTTTCTTTCAGGACAGCTTTCCTTTAGCAGTGTTGCTTAAATCTTGGCCTGATGCTGTTGCTTATCAATGAAAGTATGTATCTCTTTAAAATATGTGTAAAATCAAAAGCTAATTAAGACTTCATTTCAGGTGTGAAAAATTGTGTGAGCATTTTGTTCCTCACTGAGATGTGTTGTTACTGCTGGGTACAAGATGGGTGCAGGCCTTGCTTGTTACTTCAAGAAATCTGGTTGATGCTCTGATGCTCTTCATCTCATCCCTGGTGCCAAGTGTGATGACGCCCCGTGTCTGTTTGCTGTCTGTGTATTGGAGGGCCACAAGGGATGGAGCCAATATTAGTGGCAAGGAGTTGGGTTCTGCTCCTTTTTCCTGCAGTGATAGCCACGATTCTACTTTTGGTGGGAGAAGTTGCTCAATTCGCTGAGCTTTTCACAGGTAGAGCCAGGCAGATTTCGCACAATGAGTCCTAATACCGAGGGGGAGTTGGGAGTCATCTGCCTCTTGTTTTTTTGGCTTCCAATATCAGATAGCTGTTTTATCATCATGTTCCCTTTAGCAGTTGTAAAGCTAAAGCTTGCAGGACGGTCGCTGGATATCTGTTGTTTATGGTACTATAGATAGAAATATCATCAGCTTCTTGTGACTGCTCAATTTTTTTCCCTTTTTTCTTTTTCCCACTTGCTCATTAAGAGGAGCTTCAATCCTGACCTACTATGTTAATGTCGAGACTGTTTTGCAAAGGATGTTTCTTAGCTGTGCTTTAATCAGTGTCAGCTTGGTAACATTTCAGTGATGATAATTTATAAAAATACTTTGTGTGGCTGAGTTGTGACTGATGTCTGCACTAGTTTGCAAGAAACTCACTTGACAGGTATGGATTTCCATGATATGTGGTGTTTGCATTATGAGCATGTGTCCTTTGAACTGCATTTCTTAATTAGGATGTAATGTCACTGTGCTTGCATTCCCAGTAAATCTGACTTGTAAGTTCCTTTTTGTTGTTGCTACTTTTGTGCTTTGATGACTAGAGGCAGTGAACAGCAGACTGTCACCCCTTACAGGAAGTCTAAATATTTAATATGAATCTTGGAGTTTCTTTGTCACAACTAATGCCAGGTTTTGTCCTAGCTGGTTACCTCTCTGTTGGAGCCTTCTGATTTTCCTGGTTCACCTTTACAGTGCATTTCACTGAGGGAGCAGGTTAGAGCAGACGAGCTTCTGAAACCTGTCCTACTTTTGGAAATGCTTCTGACCAAAGCTTAAAGCTGAGTAGATGCTTGAAATATTACATGTTAGTTATTTGCATGTTGTCTTCAGTACAGACAGATGGAGCCAGCAGTTCTGTGTTCTACCTGATGAGCTGGTGGCCAGAAGATGACATCTTGGCCCTCTGCCTCAAAACTTCAGGGTATTTTAATGACCTCTTTTAGTAAGACTCCAAAACGCTGCAGTTTACAAGTATCCTCAACAAATACGGTGTGACTGGCTGGCTGGAAATCCATTGTTATTGGTTGAGATTAGCTTTACTTCTTTCGTGAAAGATTTCCAGAGAGCGTTCTCCATCCCCCGCTAACCTGCAGTACCTTGAAACATGCAAGTCCTGCATCTCACAAAAGTGCATGTCTACTTGTGTCCAGCATCTGATATTGTCTAAATCTTGTTTAATCTGCTCTGCAACTTTGTGCATTGTATTTTGTCATGGCACAGAACTGAATATGCTTTAAGTATTATTTAAATGATCTGTTCAACATCTCTCACAAGTTGGTGTATGATACATCCTTTCATGAGCTCTTCAGGTAATGGAGTAAACACATTAATTACTGTATTTTGCAATGTCTGGGGTGGTTCTACCACATTGTCTTTTATCTTCTCAAACCCATGGGATGCCTGTCTTTACAATTGCCTTGTATTTCAGTAGCCTACAACTTTCATAAATTAGTAATGATTCTGGCTTCAAGTTGATGTTAGCAAATCTGAAGTGTTCTAGCTGTCTGTGTTGAAAGCTTTGAAAATTGAAGTCTGCTTCCTGATTTCCTGTTATTCCTTGTGGTGATTCTCTGGAGCGTTAGCTTTCTGCAGAAGGGTATGAAATCATTCTTTACACCTGGAGAATTGCTTATTAGCTAATTAGAATGTCAACGTCTTTGGACAATATGGCAGTGTCGTGTGATCCACTGAGGGTAGTTGGTTTGATTATTTTTTTCCAGTGCTCCCAGTGCCTTTTTGCCTTCACCAACACCTTCGATGCAGTTCACTGATTTCATGGAAGGCATTAAATAGTGTTTGGGGCCAGGTACTGTTGCAGGTTTTTTTGGGTTTTCTTTTTTTCTTGCACACAAGGTTAGAATGTTCCTCAAAACATGCTTTGTTTATTGCCTGCAGTGTGAATCCATAAAAAAAAAGTAAAATTGAACCACAGTTGAAACATTCTTTTCTACTGCTAAAAAAAGTGGTTTTGCAGAAATGTTTAAAAATTAATCAGGATGACTAGTTAGTTACTTTACAGAACTTATACAGCATTTTCTAATTGAAAAAAACCCTCTTTTCAATAGAGGAAAAACATTAAAAGAATTTCTTATTTATAGTCTTACCGGCTTGTTAAAACTTAAAATTGATAAATACATTTGTTTATAATCTGCACAAAAGCACTATTAACAGTACTCAAGGAGAAAAAAATTGGCTGTGTTACTCAAATTGTTTTTTAAAGAAGTGTTAATTGTTAAGATCCTGTGAAGTGGAGGATGGAGGGAAGACTCTCTTGTTCATAGTGTGACATGCTTGGAACTAAATAAGAAGTTTAACAAGATGTAGCTTTGGACACTTGGGATTGTTTACCTTCTTTTCATAGCTGTGCTCTGGTTCTGAGTTGTGTGCCTGTCTGGCACTTCATCAGTGGCGCTGCTGGGCTTCCTCGTGTGCTTTAAGCTGGGAAAAGGGAATGCTGTTGTTCATGAGAAGCAGTTCCATTTGTTTCTGTCCTTCTGTGTCATCTATTGTTTGTACTGGCTTAAGCGTGTAGCTGCATAGCAAAGCAGATTGAGGAGCTGATCCTGCTTTAAACAGGCTTTTTCTTTGAAGTGTGTGTGGACCTGCACCGTCCTCTTGAATTTTCATTAGAAAAGAGATGGGGAGAAGGCAGAAAGTGTGAGACAATTTAAGGAAGTGATTTTAAATTGGCTTTTCAGCTGCAGTTCCCATAAAACCAACTGCTTTTGCGCATCTCAGTACAAAACCTAAATTCAAATATTGGTCTCTATAAAAAGAAAAAGACCTAGGTGCTGGATACCAGCCTGTTTCTCACAAGGCACCTGCTTTGGTCTGTACCTGGAAGGGTGAGGTGTCTATAAGCCTCTTAGATGGATTTAAAGGGAAAAGAGGGTTTGTAGGTAAAAGAAAAAGGCTTGTAAAGAAAGGTGTGGTGCTAAACAAGCCCATTGCTGTGGTGCTTGTCAAACACTGGAATCGAAGCGGGGCCCAGCGATGGTTGGAGCTGGGTGTGACTGCACAGTGGGAGCTGTGGTGTGTTCTGGGACATTGCTGGTCTTGGCTCTTTGTTCCACATGGTGTGGTTGCCATGAGTAGCAAGACTCCCTGTGTATCTTGTGGGAGAGACTCAACCTAATGAACACCATTTGTTTCAACTCAGGATACAAGGTGTCTTTATTTTGCATTGCTTGTGTACATGGTATGGCACCTAAGTTCGAAATGACTGATGCTGGAGTAACTCGTCACTGGACTTCTAAACCAGCCTTCCTTCCCCTTATCTCCTTAATAATACTTTTCTGTTCTGACATAGGTTGTAGGTTTCTCCTTGTTTCTTCTGGTAAATGTGTATAGATCCTATAAACCCTCTCTGTGTAATATCGTCCCACATTGACTGTGCTTTGATAACCTGAATTTCCAGGTAATACACAATGAAATGCTTCTCGGGGCTTTTTGCTTTTTTTTTTGCATGAGCAAGTTGAGTATTTCCTGTAATTTTAAATAAAATGTTTTTTCCTTTTCCTGACTCTATATGGACACCTGACCATATGAGTCTTCCAATCTAAGTGTGTTTAATTATACAAACTGTAACAGGAAAAAGACCCAACGCTGTGGTGGAGACTGTATACTTTGTATAAAACCTGTTTTCTTGGTTAGAGCTGAACATGAAGGCAAAACTTGCATGCAACCAACATTTTTAAGAAGCTTGTTCTCTACCGTTCCCGTGTAATAAAAATGTTTGGGTCTAAATTTAGCTAGGAGCATCTGTATTTACCAGAAGAGCTATTCTATTTTCCATGCTTAAAGGTACAGTTTATTTGAGAAGTAACTTTGTTTGAAAGAAGTCTCAATTGCTTTGGGACTCACTTCCAAGTAGGATAAGTTTCATTGGTTGTAATAGAAGTGTATTAAGGGTGGGGTGAGGTAGAGGTACAATGTTTCTACAAGATATAGCTTAAACATTTAAAGAAACACAGTAGGCTTTCCTTTCAATTGCTTGGGAGGTTTATATGTCTGTAATTCGATTTTTTCTAGATGCTGTACAATCATCAGCTGCTCATTTGTGGCTACTTTTTTGTTTTTGTAACCAGGTCAATCTGAATTATACAACTCTATTGCCACAAGTGTCCCTTAGAGGTATGACTTGAACACCAGTCTTTTGAGATTGGCTGTCTTTGACAGTTACAAGGTGTTTTGATTTATGAGTGAATTTTAGAGGGAGTTAAACATATTGGATCCCACTTAAGGAAGAGTATCTTATTATGCCTGTTTTTATTAAATTTATGTGACTTTTCTGCAAAAGTCAGTGAAAGTGAACCACATTGAATGCTTCTAAGGATTGCTGTTGATTCCGTTTTGGAGGCAGGACTCAGACATAACTGTTAATTCTGTTTTCCTCTTGGTCAGCCATTCAAATTGTAAAACTGTTGGTCTCTTGTACAGTTGGGATCTTCCTTTGAATTAAATTCACACATTTCAAAGAAAGTTATGATGTGTTTGCCTTATGTTTTATAACCAGTGTCTTTTCTGTTTGGACACAGTGAAATTAATTGTTGCAAAATTGAAGTTGCCTGCCAACATTTATAGAACTGTATTTCTTATAATAAAATAACCTTTTTAGTGCAGGTATCAGCAAAATGTATGAAACATTATTGTCATGCAATTTCCAAGTTGTGCTTCAGTATATCCTATTTTCTGTAATCTGCATTTAAAAAAATCAAAACCTAACAGCGCTAAATTCTGCATGTCTTCTTACTTTTTTTTTCCTGTGTGGCTTTACTTAAAGGTAAACACTGCTCTCTTAATGTAGGTTGTGAGTGCTGCATGTGTGCTTTTCAGAGCAGTAGTGTGAGGAAGCTGGCAGTGGAATGGCAGGACGGCCTCATCCTTATGACAGTAACTCCAGTGATCCAGAGAATTGGGATCGGAAATTGCATAATAGACCTCGTAAACTTTGTAAACATTCAAGGTAGGTGCTATGTACCATCTATTGCATCTCAAAAACTACAAGGAAAGTCCATTCTAAAGGCTACTGTATCTGGTTGTGGCAAGTCCTGTCATAAACCTTGTAATTCTTCTTAAAAGGATTGCTTCTGAATTATTTTAAAGGTATTTTCTAACCTAAATGATTTGTCAGCTTCCCTAATCTGTGCTTAGATTTGTTTTGCCATGGGTTGCATTTTAGTCTTTTCTTTAAAAAAACCTAAATGCCTTGTGTGCATATCAAGACATCAGTTGAGTGTCTAAATATATGAATTTTTTTGGGGTGCTTGCTAAGAGTTACTTCCTTAAAATATGTGCAGCTTGTCCATGGTGAGAACTAACAGTTGCTTGCATGCAAGTATCACTCTCTATTGCACTTTCTTTGTAAAGCTGTGTGTCAGATCTTGCTTTTGCCTGCATCCCTCACAGTAAGAATGTTTTTTTAAATGCTTCCTGATTTGACAAAACGATGAAATTAATTAATGTTTTTCCAGCATACAGTGTTCAAAAATGAACTAAGCAAAGCAGTTAGTCACCTTGCAAATGTATGTGAAGAAGCATATTGCTGGAAATATATTTCAGCATCCAAATAACTGTGCATCTTCCAAGTACTTTGCCCTTTTAGAAGAGCTAAATATAACTGAAACATCTCTGTTAACGAGCTGAAATTATTAGTTATTCAAGCTTTCTTACTTTCGAGATGACAGGAAAAGAGCTAAGGAGCATATTCATTAACAGCAACTTATTTCACATTTTTGTTGTGTAGATGGAGATAAACTGGACTCGCATTGTCCAGAGTATTCTGTTGGCAATTAATATTGTGGGTTGTTTTCCTGTCCTTAATTCTTGAATAATTGTGAGAAATCCAAGAGGGCAGGAAAAAAGAATGCACCAGTAATTAAAAGGCTCACAGGGAGACCCATGTAATTAGAGGCCTGTGCTGTGAATAATGGAGTGGTTAACACAGAACCGAAGAGTGTGGCTGATGCTACTGGTCAGTGTGGGCTTGTGGAATGTAGCTTTGTACAGCTGATGTTTTTATTAAGGTGTCTGGAGGGCGTTTGGTCCATGCTCCTTATTTAGGATCACAGTGTGGCCCAGCCTCGCCAGTGACCAGTGCCGGTATAAGGGGGCTTTGTGTGGGAGTGGGGGGCTGGTCAGTGCCCTCCCATGATTCCCTGCTGAGCCCAGCCTGTGTGGTCTGTCTCTGATCCCGTGCTGGCTCCCATGATGACCTGGAATAAAACCTAAAACTGATATTGGTACGGATGACCCCTGATGTGGGGTGTGAAGTACTGAAAAGGACTCGTTAGCAGCGTGTGAC
The DNA here is from genome assembly GCA_013400975.1 of Atrichornis clamosus. NCBI lineage: Eukaryota > Metazoa > Chordata > Aves > Passeriformes > Menuridae > Atrichornis > Atrichornis clamosus. The sequence goes on along the minus strand of WBMZ01008049.1, from coordinate 70,379 downwards.
CTGAGTGGTTTGGAGTGTGCCAATTCCCGTGTGTTCTCCGTGTGACCGAACACAGGCTGAACAGTTGGGAGCCAAGGACATGGGCTGGGCTTGTCACCTGCGTCAGCTCGTGCTCTCCAGTCCTGTTGGCACCGTGAGGGACACTGCCACAGTTGGGGACACCAGGGAACACAAGTCTCCAGGAACATCGTGTGGTCTAAAGGGCTCTTGGATGGACACTGGAGTTACCAGAAGTCTGGTGTCAGCAGTTCAGAGTTGCCTCTGATCAAAATCTTCCCTGAAGATACAGAAGTTACTAAATATCTTTTGAGACAGGGAAAACCCAAAGGTTAAACAATGACATCTTGATCAGTGACAGAAAAATGGCATTATGGTGATGAGCTGTAGTTAGCGGGCAAGTTCGTAATAAAGTGTAGTAGCTGGAAGCTGAAGCTGGGTAAATCCAATCCAGAGGAACAGGACACATGTCCTACCATGTGTGGTCTGGTGTGGATTATCTATTTTGGGGAAATGTTTAAATAAAAAGCTGTGCAGCTTTCTGGAAAGATTATTTGATGCAGATATGAGTTAACTCAAAGAAGCCTGTGGCCTCTGCCTTTCAGAAAAGCTGCTGTTGATCATTTCATGCAATCTGAATTCAAGGGTCACAGATCAGAAGATATGAAATCTATGCCTCAAAAATAATCACAGCTGTTGAACGTGTTTCTGGCAAAACACGATTCGTTTCCAATAAAATGCTGAACAGTGAGTGTTTTATGGAAACTTTTAATGAGATCTAGTATTCAAGCTAACATCTGATAACTTGAATTTTTTTTCCCCAAAATAAAGTGATGTTGAAAATCTTTGAGAATGAGAATCTAAATAATAGTTTGACATTGTAATAGAATAAGGGATAAATTAAGGATAAATATTTTGTTACTTTATTCCTTTGTGAGACTTGATTACTTCAGAGAATCCAGTTATTGGAAAATGGTATACTTTATTGAAAAGCCTGAACAAAATAATTGGATTTTGTGTGGCTGAATATAGAAATATTACTGTAGTTTCTAACTTAATTGACATTTTTTCTCCAGACAAGTGAAAATCTATGTGAAAAATGCAATTTGGGGGGAAAAATGCATTTGGAAGCATACGTTGTAATCATGTAACTAGAACAGAACTGCTTTGTTAAAAGGTTCCAGTACTCCAGTCTTGTTCGTCTTACTCAAAATACACATTGTCATCATAGGGAAAAAAGTACTTTTAGTGTGGAAAACATAAAGGTGAAATAAGAACTTTGTAATAAATAATCTCAACAAGGGAGTGATATAGAAGATAGATGCTTAGCTTGTCACTTCTTGGTGCTTTGCAGTGTTTAATCCTCCAGCCTTAGCATTCTTAAAATAGCTTAGATAATTTTCTAGACTCATAGAAAACATAATCTAGGGCTGTGAGCAGTCCTTCTGTGTGTAAGGCTTGTGTGGCAGCAAGGAAAGCCACGGGACACGGCTCCCTTCACTTTGCCTTCTATTTGACACCAAGGACATGGCAAAACTGTCCAAAGGGGGTGTATGTGTTGAATATTTATACAGGTTAGCATTATATCCTTTCTATCTAGTTTGATGAGTGTCCCATTTTTGAAACCTGGCAAGTTGTACTGTTGTTTTCTCTTCTCCTATTTCTTACTTGGTCTGAGATGGGCAATGTGATGGAAAACTCAGAAGGGAGAGATGTGGAAAATAAGGACTAAAAATATAATGCATATGATCCCTGCTACAGATCTGAAGAGCCTGTCAGGATGAATTTATATGGTGTTAAAGATGACTAAATAATGATACAAACAGTCTTGTTTGTCTAAGCTATTACAGAAAATTCTCTAAGATGCTTCTTATTTACGTACCTGAATAAGATGGAAGAAAATGCTCAGGAACCGTATGTTGGCTAAACAGTGGCAAAGGTTCAAGTAAATGGTCTCTGAATTCATATTTTCATTATTAGGTCTTGCTGTTCTGCATTTTCTATTCAATTTTTCATCGGTTATTAGCTTCCCACATGATATTTCTCTATAGTGCAGGAGTTTTTGTTGTTGTTGGAAGACTTTAATTCCAATTCTCTTGCACTAAGTGCTTTTTCTGGAGTTGTGGTGAAAACCTTTGGCTTAAATTTGCCTCTTCCTTAGGATTTGTCTTGGATTTAATTTTCTAAATCTGCTTCTGTTTCAGTCACTTCTGGTAGTTTCTTATTTGTTCATTCTGTTTAGATATTATTAGATCCAAAGTCTTGCCTGCACTACTGCATTTATGAACAAAATTTGACTGTGCCTTGATCCTGTTGCCATGACTTTTGAATCTTTGAAAATCTTCAATTTCTTTTAAAATCTTTTCCATAGATGAGGAGTTATTGTGCCAATGCTAAATGCTTAGACTTTTTTCCCACTAATATTATTTTTGCATTCTGGGAGGATGCATTCATGGGTTGTGAATGGAAGTGCCACTTGTCTCAGCATTTTGTAAGTACATGAAACATCCCCAGAAGGGTCCTTTTCTCATCTCTGGAATGATACCAGAATGTACAATCTGTTTTCTACTGTGGGGCAGTTCCTGTAAATTGGATTTCTGCAGTTGAACATTTTGCAGCATGGGGCAGCCCTGCACAATGTATGATGTGAAAATAATGAGGCCCTGCTTTTGCCATGGGCTTGGGTCATGCTCTGCATTACTGTGCAGCATCTGCTTTAAGTTATCTGCAAACATCTCTGCTCTTAATTGCAACCTGGGACTGGCAGATCAAAATCTCCTCATCCAGGCTTTATAGGCACAGGATGTAAAGCCCTCAGAAGACACTGAGATGGGCAGGGAAGAGCTGTTCCTGGAATCTAGAAAAATGGGCTACATTCAGTGGTAGCTTTCAAAACTACCAGTCTATTAATCTTTTGTAAGGTACCTAAGATATAGTGAGTGATCTTAAGTGGTTGTGGGGGATGGGGTTTTTATTTCCTTTTTGACATCCTTCATTTCTGAAATTATAGCTTATTCACACTGCTGAGAAGGAAAATTTAGCAAGTTCCAGTGCAAAAGCACATACTAAATCCTCCTGAACTTCTTCAGCACCCAAATCACTTTTTCCAAATATTATCAGATATTATTTGTGGTGGACTTTGGCATCATGCAAAACTTGGTCAGACCCTGACATTTAATTAGCACACAAAGCACTTTAGAGGTGAAGTGATTCTGCTCAGAACTAGAATTTTTTATGGACAACTCTTCTCTTCATTGTTTGTACCTTTAATCTCTGAGAATAGAAACTATAATGGCTACATCCAGATTCAGTAAGTGTTTGGACCCAGTTCTTTTGAATTTGAACTTCTGAAGCTGGCTTTTAATAAGTGGAAGTACTTTCCGGTTCCAAGGAGGATAATATGCTTCTGAGTTTCTTAAAGTTTGATTTTTACCTAACATCCATTTTGAAAATGGAGCAGAAATTGGTATCTAAATAAAGGCAACCAGTATTCTTTTATTCTCTTATGTTTGGGTAGCCTGGCAGAAGTCATAAGGTGTGAATGTGTTCCCTCCTAAAGGTTAAGTCCTTGCTGCTTTAAGAAATCCCTTTGGCAACTGAACACTCCACTCATGAGATTTTTTTCCTGAAATGGAATTGAATTACTAAGAAGTATATTACTCATGGTTGAAAGAACCCACTGAAGACCAAAATTATGTGAATATTAAGGAATTTTGAGGGTGGAAAGTGTTGACAGAGTTTCTGCATTGAGCTGAAGGAAGATCCTGTAGCACTCCCAAAATTAAGCAGTGAGAATTCTCTGAGGGCTTCCTTACATGGAGCCCTAAGTTACGTGTGGCTTTTGGACTGTGTCTCTATGAGATTTTGAGGTGCATGTCTTATCCTGAGGAGGAGTTTTGTGGGAGTTGGGAGCTAATCTATCCATGGCATGTTCTTTCTACCTGACACGGGAGTAAAGGAGAACAAAACATCCTAATTCTGCAGTGGAGTAGAGGGCCCATCTAGGGAGCCAGAGCTGAAGGAACCCATGTGCACTTGTGCTTTTTCTTGCAGTGGGGGGCTGTTCTGTTAGAGGCAAAAAAAATGCCTGAGAGAGGTTTTCCCAGCATGCTTTCCATATAGCTTATTATAGCCATGTCTTCCATGGCTTATTTTGAAGGGAAGAAAAGGCTTACAAGGCTGATGGTTATTCTTTCCCTGGGGCATGGGAAGGGTGGTTGTGTGAACTGTCACAAGACCCTAAAAACAGGAGAAAATTCACTGGTTTGGGTAATGGAAATTGTATGAGCTGCAATTTTCCTTCCATGTGTAAAGAGCTGGCTCTTCAGTCTAGAATGTCAGTGTTCTCCTGCCTTTCTAATCACAAGTCTCCTGTTTTTCCTGCTTCTCTTTATAACAGCAGTCACTTGCTGAACAATCGTTCTTATTTCTTCAGCTTGCATCATGTTTTAATTTCCACTGTACGACATCTTGATTGTTATTTATTGCAAGACTTGCTTTTAAACTATTCCTCCAGTGTATTGTGACTCCTTAAAACTGCCTACAGATATTCTGAAAAGAATCATTTAAATAGAGCTGGCGCATACTGCTTACTTATCCTCCCGCCAAAAAAATCTTTAGAAAATGTTACCTTGACTCGTGTATTTAATTTGCTTGGTTGCTTTTTGTTCTTGTCAAGCGTTTGATGACCTATTGATGTGAAAATGCACATCAGGAGTTGGTGGACTGATTCCTGATCAGTAAATGTACTTATTAGTATAATCATATGCTAATAATATTTAAGTTGTCACAAAGAATAGTACATTTTTCCTACCTTAGACGTGCTGGAAAAGGGATGCATGTAGTTAAAAAATGGATGTTGTGCTGCCTTGTTCTCAAAAGACTCTTGCTGTACCTGCTTATGAACTCAGTGAAAGGTGAATTCATTTTAAATATTAATCCGGGCAGACTTTACAGGAACAAATTAACCGTGCCCTGAAAGTCGCCTGGATTTGTGTGTCTGGGGTGATCACGAACCCAAACGAGAGGTGTGACAAGGGCCAGTTAGCAGTAACCTTTCAGCTGCGGTGTTTGTGCGCTGAAGCCCGTCGAGCTGGCAGGACCAGAAATAGCTCCGCAGATGCTCCTCGGCGCGGCACCGAGCAGCTCCCGCCGCTCGCGCGCTTCCCACCCCGCCCGGCAGCGGCGGTGCCCAATGGCTGCGGACGGACGGGCACGGCAAGGCTGGGTTCGGCTCGCAGGAGCCTGCGAGGTCACACGTCAGCGTTGCACTACGCATGGCTGAGTCAGTGACTCTGAGATACTGAATTGAATTAATATCTAGAGGGGTTTGCGTCTTTGAACACTTAATGGACTGTAGAGCTACCCTCTCTTATCCTGGAGGGGAAGATGATGGAGGAAAAAGTAAGGCTCGCTGATGGTGCAGTGAACTACTGAAGAAATGATGGAAAGATCAAATATGCTGAACTTAACAAGTGATGCCAAAGGATGCTGATCTGGCTTTCAAAGCTGCCTTATTGGAAGGAGCAGAATTCCTTTGTGCTCTGATTCCGAAATTGTTTCCATGCTTTTGTGTTGCTTCCCTGATAGACACAAGAGGAAGGTGCGTATTTGGTAACAGGAATAATCTGTGGGCATTATTCAGGAGAAGAATGAAGAAAAGGAAAAGTCCTGTCCTTTGTGTGCACAGGTCAATTGAAATGTCTGCTGACAAAGAACAGACTTCAGGGGGAGGAAGAGGGGCATAAGCACTGGCGTTGTGTAAGTGCTGGCAGGATGAGCAGAAGGGATTTCTTCTAAAGCCTTGTAGCATGGCATCTGTAACTTAGGGTAGAGATAAAGCTCTATCTTCCGATTCTACAAGTGTTGATTATGTGAATCATCCTAGGAAGGGATTGGAGCTAAGTTTGTATTTTAAGGAGAGTTAATGTAAGTTTTAGAAGGCAGGGGAAAAAAAGGTGAAAATCTTGGTTAATATTCCACTGTTGCGTCCTTTCCATTTATTTAAGGTTTTAGGGTGGGTTTGGGAGTAATAAGTATATTGGTTAAGCTCCATAATTCTGTGTAGACAAGAGCTGGTTTTATAAAACAAGTATGTTTATTGGCAGTATTCAGTAGGATGCACATGGAGTTTTTATGTTGGAATACATGCTAATTGTTTTGGCAGTAAAATTAATTCAGTCTAATGACTTCTTTTAATAATTAGTAATATATTCAAAGCAATCTGTTGTTATGTATAAAGATAAACTGAAGCTCTCCTTCCACAGATGACTCCAAAGCATCATTAAATTGAAGAGCATTTACATTTTTTAAAAACAGCTCTTCCCTTACTGCAAAAATAGGAAGCATTACCAGGATGACAAGTGTGCCATTTTGATGGTACTTTTTTTTCCCTCCTTCACATCATATTAAATAGATTTGCTTAAATAAAACCTTGAGCTTATTTGGTTTTCTTCATGAGCCAGCTGCTTTTAAAGAAAATGCCTCATTCCTTTACAAAGGCAGAGCTTTCTTGATCTGTCTGAGGGGGAAAATAATTTCTATCACTGACTTAAGTTTTTGAATGGCTGTAGTGTTCATGTTCCAATGTTCTATGGAGCCAGGGAAAGTGTGTATTGAATATGTGAATATTGACAAAATATATAAATATTCATGGGGTTGCTTGGTTGTTTTGGTTTGGATTTGTGTGGTTGGGGCTTTTTTGTTTCTTTTTATCCCTGAGGGAAAGTAATTGATAAAGAAAGATGTCCTCTTTATAAACTTTTGAGTACTAGGTTGTCTTACCTATTGGGGGTTTTTTCCAGCTTTAGTGAATGAAGGAATGAGGTTGTGGGTTTAAAGTGTTGGTTTCTTTGTTCTCTCTTATGCTTCTAAATTAAATGCAATATATTATTAAGCATGCAGGAGAAAATTCTGCTTATGGGTTGGTGCTGTGCCTTATGACTTCCACAGCAGAGTGTGCAGCTGGTGGTCATCAGCTGGGGAATTAATTAAAAGTTGACTTTGCAAACACTTCATTTCAGGGTGAGATAGAGATCTGAGGCTACAGTGACTTTCTTGGAGGCTTGAAGGCTCTGTGCAGGCAGCTTTGAGTGCTGTGGGCTGGGATTACAGGTGAATGCAGTGTGGCAGCCAGGTGCTGCATGAGACCCCCAGCTTCCCAGCACCTGTAATTAGCTGCATTTCACTGCTGTTTGAGAAGTACTGGTGTTGTGTCTGGTCTGTGTGATGCTTCTGTGAACCACAGGACTTCCTGTTTGCCTGTTCTTTCAAATGGGACAGCTCTGCTTTTGTCAGTCCCATGTCCTTTGGTGTAGGTAGGTAGGAAGCTGCGACAACACAGCTGGGGAACTCCCTGGTGAATGCCAATTTGTCTTGCCTTCACCTCTGGGGACAGATTTGTAGTTAGTCCCTCACATTGCTGGTGTGGAGTGAAGGGTTTTTGCATTCCCTGCAGAAACAACCTCCTGGCCACAGTGGCTTTGTTAGAGGGGAAAATGATGATATAATGAACAAGTCCTTTTATCAAAAAAATCAAGTAGTTGTGATGTCTTCCTTTTTTCTTTGAACACTTGCAACTTCTTCTAAAGCCTCTTTACAGGAAAATAGAAGTCACAGGTGTTTTTTCGTATGTGCTGGCCACAGATGTAGCTCCTTTCTCCGAGTAATGATAGAGTAGCTCAGTGACACAGTCCTCCTGGTCAGGTACTGCAGGGTAAAGTCAGTGCCTGTCTCTTGACACGCTAAGCACCATCTCTATTTTCTTTGTTCAGATTTATAGTCATGTTAATGTTCTTGTTTATTGCAGGGCAAAGTTGTATTTCCGTGGTAGTATTGATCTGAGTGCTCATGCTATTGAACAAATGGAATTCAGGTTTTGTTAGGTATATATCCCACAGACCAAAGAAATATTTTTGGTGTACTGTGACTCAAGAGTGAGAGTTAAGATTGACATTTTAGATGTTACTAAGATGAATGAAGATTCATGATTCAGCTGCTGCTGTCTCAAGCCAAACTGCTTGAATTCTCAGAAATCTTGCAATTTTGGCTTGCATCTTGTGGCTACTAGATGATGTGTCAGTCTCACAGTTAGCATTAATCTGTACGTTAAAGGGAGGAAAGTACAACATAGAAGCAAGCAAATGAGTGCTGTGGCCAGCTGCAATTTGAACAGCTCTTTGAAATTATTTACTAATCTGTCTGCTTCAGAACCAATTGATTTACTATTCAAGGGTCGTGTCCTCCTCCAGCTGGGGCCCCCTGCCTCTCGTGGTGTGGCGTGCTGAGCTGAATGGATGGCTCAGGCATCGCTGCTCGGAGGGAAGGACGTGGCTGGCGGCAGGAGCACGATGGATAATCCCTGTGTGCTGCCCCTCTCCTCCCAGGCTGGCTGGCTGCTGGCACCAAGGCAGAAGCAGCCCCAGTTCCAACAGTGGGACGGTGCAGCCGTGCCCGGCGTGGTCCTTCCTTCCGGCGCGGCTCAGGAGGAAGTTTGGTGCCAGCTGAGTCAGTGCTGCTTCCTGCAGCACCTGTTTTTATCAGCTCCTGCGAAGAGATTATTAACCAGGGTTCGCCCTGCTTCACTGGGAACTCTGAATCACTGCTTGGAGGGTGGTAATGTGGCTTTAGATGCTTTTCTGGATTAAGAATCACATTTTAATTGTCTTCTCTGTTAAAGGGGAATTTGTGTTTGCTCTGCCAAAATGCGTGATAAGCCTGCATACCATTACAGTGGTTCGGTTCCATTTTCTAGCCTGCTTCCCTTATTTCAAGCAAATAGAGCTCTTTAGCTACTGAGAAATAGTGAGTCATGCATTTTGATACTATAAAATGTGACACCTGCAAAACTGTGTTTTCTCACAGCATGGTTGGAAATGTTATCAGGTCTAGGATCAAAGTTGTGCTTGAACAGAGGCCTGATTACATGAGGCTTTATTGGGATTTGCAGAGATGTTTTGTCACCAGGCTGCTATGTAGGTGTTTGAGTACCCCACACATACACACCCCATTTTGTGGGATCCTTGGTTATACCATATCATACAAATATAAATGCACAGATGAGATGTAGAAGTTCTTTAAAAAAAAAAAAGGGCCATTTCTTGGGAAGTTTTTCTGTAGTAGTAATGAATATCATCATGTTTTAACTGGGGTCAGACTTTGGTCTTGAGTTAGAGGCTGTAGTCCATATTTCTGATAAATTATGGGCATATTTTGTACCTATTAAAATGGTTATATTATGTATGTGTATATATATATCAAAGGAAAGGTGCAAAGGTATTCCTAAATTGTTGATGTTTTTGAAAGGGAGGTTTGCAGATCTCACTCTTGAAACTTTTGCACATTTAACTTTCATAATACAGGATTTACCTTTCTCTAATGGAGAAGTAAAACAACTAAGGAGACATGCTAGGCATGCTGAAATGTTATATATCTTAATACCTTCAGAATTGCATTGGAAGTTCTGAGGAAATTTCCTTTTAATGAAAGTGCTTGGATCATTATTCTTGGTCTGTAAATCTGAGCATTTTTAGCCATAAGCAAGGCTTGCAGTTCTTTTCCCTTATTCAATAGACCTTTGGCTGACTTCACATCCCAGAGATGCATGTCTTACTGCAGCATATTTAAAGCTTGGCAGGAAACAGGATTGCAGTAGATTCCCTCTGCACCAAACTCCTGCTTTATCAGACACGAGATCCTGCCCTCATTCAAATGGGGTGAGGAGAAGCTTGTGTTCCTTAGTGAGAGGTTCATTTCTTGTTCTTTGCATTGTGCTGAACAATCATCTATCACAGCTTTTTTGTTCTGAGTTAAGCTCCTCTTCTTATCAATCACTGAAACCTGAAACTGCAACATCTCATGCTAATGTTCACTTTTTTGAATAGCCTTGATTATATTTTTTGTCATTACTTCCAAGCAACCTAAAAAGAGGACATTCTGCTCAACCTGCTTGTACAGTTTATGCTTTTATATTTATTGTGTTTTCCTTAGCTAGGTCATCATTCTTACCTCTTTGTGTTCTTGAATCCTGCAGCATTCCTTGCAGTCATATTTAAGGGCTTTTGGTAAGAGTTATGGGATTTGCAGGCTGCAAGCAAGTGGGGCATTGAGGTTCCTCTGGGAAATTATGGCTCTTCTTTGTCTGTCAGACCTTGTAGCTGTGCAGATGTCTGTCTGGGTTATCCAGTGTCTGAGGCTTTTGGGAACTTCTTCAGTTAAACCCATAAATAAGGAGTGTTGTCATGCCCACACTTGAAAGGTAAATAGCAAAGGAACTGCTTTAGGAAATCTGGTGGTGTGTAAGGACACAGACATGTCTGTTCTGTCCAGACATTTTCTCTTTTAAAGACTATAAATAAAAGATACAAGGATTTTCAGTAAAATTCAACAATAGCTGTTGCAAGTTGGTATTTAATTTTTAGATAGTTTCTGAGAGTTTTACATCTTGAAACTGACTTGTTTTGTTGGTTGGTTTAATAATTGCAAAATATAATCAATATCTTAAATTGAATAATGTAACATAATCACAGTTTAAACAATCTTACGCTATTATATTAGAATTTGCTGGTTTAGAACAAATATCCTACTTGCTACTGACAGTCTGGTACGTCGTGGCTTTAACAGTATAATTCTTATGTTTGCTGCCTGGGTTGTGGTTGCTATTGTTCCTTCTAAGAATAACTGAAAATTTCGAAAGGAATGTGCAGAAATAAGCTCTTGGCTGGTGTGTCTTGATACATTAACTAGTTTGAGGCTGAGCACCTGTGGAAAGGACAAGTTGCAGAAAAAGTGTGAAGTCAGTACTACAAGTCTGTGGCCTGAGAAGGGTTTTCCAAAATAGGTTTCGTTGGAAAAAAATGACCCCTAACTTCTAATTCCATTGTTTGATTAGAACATTTAATTTCATAGTAAGAAATAAAATAAGATGCTCATTTGTATTTGACTCACCTGGTCCAGAAGGGATTTGTGTGAGCACAGGTTCAGAGGCAGGCTCAGCTGATCAGGCAGTGTCTCTGTAGATCACACAGCAGCAAACAGGTAATTCTTGCTGTCTACTTAATGTTCCAAGTAATGGTTCGTGTTTGTAAGTAGAAACGTGAGTACGACAAAGAGAATGGAGGTTGGATAATCTGAATCTTGGGAACATGTACATGGAGTGGGAATGCCTTGAAAATGTGAATGTAAAATGTGTCTGAAATTTTGAAATGCTGAACATTTTGCTGATTTCTGTTTTCAGCACCTCATCCCGTGTTACTAAAGGAATAGACTACACCAAAATGAGCCTCCATGGTGCAAGTGGTGGACACGAGAGATCAAGGGACAGACGCAGATCAAGTGACAGATCTCGTGACTCATCCCATGAAAGAGCAGAATCTCAGCTTACTCCCTGCATCAGGAATGTTACTTCACCAACAAGACAGTATCATTCTGGTGTGTTCAGATCTCTGCCATTTCAGGATTAAAATTCTCTGAACTTGATTACAATTTTGTTAGAACAGTACAATGAAAATCATTATTTGTTGATGACACAACATATAGATTCCTTATGTGTGCCCTGGGTTGGGAATACCCTTTTTTGATAGGCACTGCAGTGTGTATTCCTCCATGATGCTCTTATTTAGTTCAAATCAGAAGAACAATCTAATTTTTCTAAGATCATTGACTAAACAGTTCTCCTTTACTTTGTAGGGTCTTGGTGTTTGGAAATAGAGGAAACAGGGGTTTTTTTAAGTGATAAAACATGGTTTGTTTCTTTGAGCTATAGAACCACGCAGCAACAGTGATCCAGAGCTTCTGTATTATGTTGAGTTGCTTTCTCAGTACTAGAATGCTAAATTTTCTTTGGAAAGACTTTTGGGAAAGGTCAGGTGGCTTTGATATCTAGGTGATACAAACTTCAGGATCTCATATATGGACAGTTATTTTTGAAGGTTTCTTTATCCAGAATAGATTTAACCTAAATAATTTGTACTTAACTTATCAAATGGACGTGTTTTGTGCCTGGAAAGACACAGACCACGTAGATCTCATGTAAATCCATAATTTTGTTTCCTGTTTTTTCTCCTTGCACCGTGTCCCCACTAAAGATCGAGAAAAGGATCACAGTTCATCTCGACCCAGCAGCCCTCGTCCCCAGAAGACATCCCCAAATGGTTCTGTTGTGAGCATGGGCACCAGCAGCAGAAACAGCAGCCAGTCCAGCTCAGATGGGAGCTGCAAGGCTGGGGGAGAAATGGTGTTTGTGTATGAAAATGGGAAAGAGGGAGCTCGGAATGTGAGAACTTCTGAACGAGTAACGCTCATAGTGGATAACACCAGATTTGTTGTAGATCCTTCTATCTTCACTGCACAACCTAATACAATGTTGGGCAGGTTTGTATCTTTTTTGGGTTTTTTTTTCCTTAGTCTCCAGCTGTTATAGAGAGCCATAAATTCTTTGTGGGTATTTAAACTTTAAATAGGTGTTAAACTCATAAACTCATATTGCTACAGCTGATCTTGCTAATGTTTAATATTACCAGTTTGCAAATATCTTTAAGTAAAAACTGGATGCAAGTTCTCCTCTGATTTTGGCAGGGAGGGCAAGAGATATCTATTACCTAGAGATGCCAGCTGATAAGTAAATTAACATTTCATAATGTACCTGTTTCCTTCTGTCTTCCTGAGCATTGCTTCTGTATTCATTCTGCCTCATTCTTCCTCTTGCTTTTAAAGCTAGCTGCTTCATAAAAGAAAGTGGCATAGTGAGTGTAGACAGTCTCTTTCAAAATAGCAAGGAGGAAAACCTTGAATGAATTTATTTTGCTTAGTGGGCCTACCCTGATAACATTCAAGCCCAGCCCATTTGATTTTTGGAGAGGGCAATGTCCAATCATCAGAATAAGAGACCTGGGCTGCTCAGCAGAGACTGAATGCTCAAAATGGTCAACAGCTGAATGCAAGTCCACAATATGTGTGCCATGTTTTCTGTAGAAACTATAATGAACAACATATTTAACGTGCTTACTTGGTGGAAAAAGATTCTGTACTTTACTTGCTCCAATTCTGGTTGGTTTTGCCTTGTCCAAATGTAGAGGGCACCGTTTACAAACTTGCAGCAAGAAAGAAATGAGGGTTTGTCTGTGTTGCTTTGGATTTGGCTCTTCCATTAAAATATGTCTCTTTCTCAGCACATAAGGATATAAACATATTTAAAATACGTATGTATAAACCTCTTTGCCACAGTACAGAAAATAAATATAATTAAACAGTTTCTGCTGTATTTAAGTCACCGCTGTGTGGGATAAATAGTACCTTGGTTCTCTGTTTTGTGAAAAGTTGGGGAGAGTCACAGAGAGCAAAACATGCTTCTGTGTAAACTGTCAAGGGAAATAAATGGAAGTAAGAATCAATAGAATTAAATAATTGATTTAAGGCACTTGTGTGCATGCATTGTATAATATACATGTAAATATCCAGATAAACTGGAAGTGTATCAGCTGAAGTTATGCAATGAAATAGTTTCCTTTTCCATGCCCAGCCTCAGAGTAAGTGATGGTGCTTAATGCAATGCATTTTTTTGTGCGTGTGTGATGCTGAGTTATTCTCCCTTTGGGATTGGTTCAAGGAACAGCTTATTTTATCTTCTGCTAATTGAGAAGTAGGTTAATAAAGATACGGAAATACTGCTCTAAAATGCAAGTTATTTATAAACCCACTTTCCCTCAATGTCAGTTTGCAGGACACTTAACAGGAACAGCCTGGGTAATATGCTCTGGGAGGTAAAAGTACCTATAATAAGAATGTATTATTTGCTTAAGCCTACATCCTGTTAGACTGCCTTTCTCTAAATATTATTTCTTGTCCTGAAGAGTGGTCAGAAAACACATGTCAGATCATTAAGTGTAAAACATAAACCAAACTGAGCAGTGTAAGTACATGCAACATAGAATGCACCTTTTTCCCTGCAATTTCTTTAGAATTTTAGTCGTTTAACTTTTTCTGGTTTACAAACAACAACAAAAAAGTCATCGTAATGAATTCTAACTCAATTCTTTTATTCTTGAGCAGGATGTTTGGATCAGGCAGAGAACATAACTTTACACGGCCTAATGAAAAAGGAGAGTATGAAGTTGCTGAAGGAATTGGTTCCACTGTGTTTCGTGCTATTCTGGTGAGTTTTTAGGGGCAAGTACTGTTAGGACAAGCACTATGAGTATGGGGAAGTAAACCTTCTTGATTTAGCCTTACTTGCATATCCAAACTTTGTGCATGGCACAGGTAGTGCTCCTTTGTATTGTGTAGTAGAGAGGGGAAATGCTTCATATGAAACCCCCATTTTCTAGACATGAGCATGTGACAGCCAGGGAGAGAGAATAGATATGAAACAAACCAAAAAATACTGCCTGCCAGAAATTGGTTCACCTTTTCCTATGCATCTAGTTCACCAAATTCAGGTATATTCAGCCCTTCTAGTGCTGAAATTAGGTGAAACAGAGTACTGGAAGTTAACTTACTGCAGTTAACAGGAGTAAAGCAAACTTCAGGCTGAGATGGAAATGGCCGCCGATGTATTTCATATCCACAAAGGAAGCAGAGCTGCTGTTCTGCTTGGAATAGGAACAGTCTTGGAATAGGAAGAGCTCAGTAAAGTGTAGATAAAAGACAGCATACATGCACCAAAATGATCAATATTAATAGTTGTCACATAACAATTTTAACCAGGACTCACTGCTCTGATTGCAGCTCTGAAGACTGATAAATGTGAGTACCATAAGATTCACAAAGTTTAACGTAGGTTGCTGTCTTGCATTTTAGGGGCTAGCTTTGTGGAGAAAGCATCATAAATGAAATGCTGAAGTGTTTCTGTTGGTGAATGTTGAAGTGCATGGTGGTTTTTGTTTGCTGCATTCCTGCAGGATTACTACAAGACTGGAGTGATACGCTGTCCTGATGGGATATCTATTCCTGAACTGAGAGAGGCGTGTGACTATCTCTGTATCTCCTTTGAGTATAGTACTATTAAATGCAGAGATCTGAGTAAGTACAGAATTTATTACAATAACTTGAGTTACACGGCTTGACTTATGCAAGTGTGTGTGTGTGTGTGTGTGTGAATTCCAAATCATATCCTTTATTGAGGTAAAGAAGATGGCTGGCACTACGTGAACAAAACCCATCCCTTTTTGTCTCTTATGCAATAATGCCTCAAAGCCAATGGATTTACGTTTTTCGAAAATATAATGTGTCTGATGTTTCAGTGTCTGACTCTCAGCCCTGTGGAGTACTTAACTCTATTGCTGCATTTGCAGTACAGATACAGTAACATTAAGTGGTGTCTTTTTTTCAGAGGACAGGGAGGATAATTTATTCGGCTCCTTGCTTAGGAGCTGTCTCCCTAGGGAAAGGAGCACAGCGTTGCTGGTGGAGCAGGGTGCTCCATTGTTCCCAGCAGGTACCGTTCTCTGCAGCTCTTCCATCCACGAGCACAGCCCAAGTCTTGGTCTGTGCCTCTGGCTCCTGTGCTCTCACTGTGTGTGCAGTGCAGGGCCAGCCCGTGGCATTCCTGCTGGGAATGCTGTGCAGGACACCGGTGCCTTCCCCAGCAGGGCCCCCCCTCTGCCACATGCTCAGAGCTCTCTGTCCTTAGCAGAGGGATTTAGAGCTCCTGCTGTGAGGCCTTTGAGAAGCTCTGGGTTTAAGCTACTGCTTATGAAATGTGGGTTGTGTGCTCTGCTCTTCCAGCAACTGTCTTAAGTGGTGTTTCTTTTAGGAACACAATTACCAAATGTTTTCAGTAGTAAAACACTGGGTGTCACTCCCCTGTCTGCCCAACACTGTTCGTGTCGGCAGGACAGTCCTGTTAGTTTCAGCTTCTGGTAAATACTTAAATAGGTTCTGAACTTACACAAACTCATAGACTAAGTGTCTTTACACCTGCTGCAGAAAATGCTACAAGATAAACAGAACTACTGTTTCTTATTCCTGCCTTCATCTTTTTACCAAGCTTTCAAATGTGCCTACACTTAAAATTTTCTTCCAGGTGCTCTCATGCATGAGTTGTCAAATGATGGTGCTCGCAAGCAGTTTGAGTTTTACCTGGAAGAAATGATTCTGCCATTAATGGTAGCCAGTGCCCAAAGTGGGGAGAGGGAGTGCCACATTGTTGTGCTGACAGATGACGATGTTGTTGACTGGGATGAAGAGTACCCCCCACAAATGGGAGAGGAATATTCACAAAGTAAGTTTATCTTCATTGTTCCCACCAAGCCATGGTAGAGGCAGCAGTGAATGTGCTGATTTAATGTTGTTGTACAGAAGCACCATTAGCAAAGTCTTTACAACATCCCTAATGCCTCACAAAGCAAAAACCTCTTAGTTTTGATGGTTCTGCTTAATATTTCGCTTCACAGAAGCATATGTTGCTTGTTATGTTCAAATCTAATTAAAAAGACAAGGAAATTTTTGTTATTAAGGTATTGTCAGGCAGTGAGGGGGAAGGAAATACTTTATCAGAAAGAGCTTGATGAGAAAAATGGGTAGGAGTCCTGTTTACTGTGGGAGAACAACTAGAAGGTTTTTTGGGGAAAAAAAAAAGTGAAAAGTGTTAATTATTTTTGCAGTATTAACAGTTGTGTGTATAGATGAGTTTAAGCACCTTGAATGGAATGTTCTTTCCCGCATCCATGCTCTCCTTGTAGCTGAAAATGTTCCTTCTATGTGAAAACATGGAATTCAGAGGGTTTGTGAGGGCCGGTGGGAGCTTGAGATACTCCTTGCATTTCAGTAATACAAAATCTTCTTAAAAGTCTCTTCAAGATATTACAGTTATATTTATTGTTTGTTTGGGGTTTTTTTAAATTTAAGAAAACCAAAATAGCACAAAAAATAATGTGTTTGGAAGACTCAAACCTGCAGCTGTTGCTAAGCAGGGGAGACTCGATGTGAACATAGATCAGCAGTGGCTGTTGTAATGTAGTAACACAATTGGCTCAGGTTTGTAGGGCCTTTATGTCTCAAGGATGTCATTTAAGAATATCCCCTACTCTAATTAGTTAGGCACACACCTTTGACACTTACACCTTTTTGTGAACAATAAATTTGGATCTCTGCAGCTCTGTGGGATTGATGACCGCAGTCCCTTCTTTTAAGGTGCTATAATGGAAATTTTAAAGGTGTCCTTGTTCTGCTTCACAAGTCTGCCTTTTTTGAAACTGATTTCAGATATCTTGTCTAATGGCAAGCACAATGGAAAGATTTTGCAGGAATTTTATCAAAAAGGGAAAAAATCGAGAGGAGCTTTGTGGAGGTCTGATTGGGAGCATATAATTGTGGTTTGTTCTGTGAATTGTCCTCTTGCATTCCTTAATTCCCCAAATTTGTAAAACAGACTAAACTGATAGGAGAGAATGATGTGCAACCCAACCCTCTTCTGATACTGGAGTAAAGCAAAACAGTGGAAAAGAGAAATCTTTGTGTTTTAAGGCTAGAAGTTTAATATTTGAATACAGGAGGTTTTTTTCTCATTAAAATGTATTTTTAGTTATTTACAGCACAAAGTTGTATAGATTCTTCAAATACATTGAAAACAGAGATGTGGCCAAATCAGTTCTGAAGGAAAGGGGGCTCAAGAAGATCCGACTGGGCATCGAAGGTAAGGGAAGCACTGCTTGTCCTCTCTCTCTTTGGGGTTTTAGGGTCTGCTGCATTCTCTGCTTTGTGATTGTCTCTGTAGTTGGAAAAACAAGGGGTTGGTGTTGACTCTCCTACTGAGGTTGGGTGACAGAGTGGCCAGAAAGGGAATGGTTCCCAATAAGCAGCAGGCCCAGCTAGAAAACCCAGTTGTAGCTGCTGACTGGTGTCCAGGCTGTGCCTGGCTGCTGGGCTCTGTGCAGACAAATTACCTGGTTTCTGCTGCCCTCATGTCTTGTATCTCATGCCATTTGCCCTTGAGTTTTCACACAAAATCTTCTCTGCACTTTGTTTGAAATAACAATGCGTTTGTACAGCTTTGTCAATTCTGTTCTTGGCCTGGTCTCCTTTTCAGGGTGTGAAATGAAAACTTTCGTACCAAGTGGCAGGGAAATATTTTCTTTCAGGAAATACAAAATGATCCAGTGGATCACTGAAGTCCATAGAAATCCTGGTCAGAAATAAACATCTTGTAAGTTAGGAGGCTGGTCTGTAAAATCTCACTAAGTAGTCTGAGATTTTTATTGTGAATGTAAGACCTGGGTTTCTTTGCATTACATCTTTTTTCTGATTGTTGGCCCAAATATTTTAGAACGCAGCCTTTATAATTAGCAGGATTTCTATCATTCACTCACCAAGTTGTCATAGCTACATTTGTCATTTGCCAACCAAAAGCAAATGCTCTTGACTGGTTGTGAGCTCTAAAATAAGCAATTTCAGCTGAAGGAGGTGGGAGCCTTCAGGCTGCTGTGCCATTCAGCTAAAGAAGGCCCTGTCTGTGATGCCAGCTCATACCAGATTATTTCTGCTGGCATTTCTTGGTTTGGACAAAGCCCAGCTGTTGCACCAAACTGTAAAGCTGGTGCCCTGTAGGCATATGTAAAATGAACATTGTTGTTAGGGCAGAGGGGAGAGGTGACTTGAATACAGCGTAACTGTCTGCACTGATGGGTGACAGAGCTGATGGTGCTGTGCTGGCTGTCCTGGGCACTGCTGATGGGTGCTGTGCTGGCTGTATCCTGGGCACTGCCGATGGGTGCTGCTGTGCTCTGTACCCCAGGCACTGCTGATGGTGCTGTGCTGCCTGTGTCCTGGGCACTGCTGATGGTGCTGTGCTGGCTGTGTCTCCCAGGTTACCCCACGTACAAGGAGAAGGTGAAGAAGCGGCCGGGCGGGAGGCCGGAGGTGATTTACAACTACGTCCAAAGACCCTTCATTCGGATGTCCTGGGAGAAGGAGGAAGGGAAGAGTCGGCACGTTGACTTCCAGTGTGTGAAAAGCAAATCCATCACCAACCTGGCAGCAGCAGCAGCAGATATTCCCCAGGACCAGCTGGTGGTCATGCACCCCACGCCCCAGGTAGACGAGCTGGATATCCTGCCCATTCACCCTGCCCCCAATAACAGTGAGCTGGATCCCGAGGGACAGAACCCACCGCTCTGATCCAGACTCTTGCTCCAACAAAAGCATGCTACTTACAGTGACTCTGTACTCAGCTCATCCCACACTGCAATTCCAGTTTTTTCCATTGTGTACCGGTGTTTAGGACATTGCAGTAGGGACCTTTGCACAGCCCCGAGGGAGCAGGAGGTTGCTGTGGGACGAGTACAGATCCAAGAGGCGGGTTCCAGTTCCATCCGTGTCTGTGTTTACCAGTAGGTTTGTGGCGTTGGTGACTTGTGAGCTGGCCTGGCCCCTCGCCGGGGCCCTCCCGCGCCGGGGCGGGCACGGGGCTAGGATGCAGAGCTGGGCTTGATAGTAGCACTTTACAAATGGTTGAGAAATGGAATTTGAAGCCATTTTTTATAAATGTATTGCACAATACTAACAAAGTGCTTCTATCAAAGGTATTAACTGTACATAGTTTTGCTCTGAATAGATTGACCCTTTTAAAGTTATTGTATATGGTTGAGCACAAAACTACTTACTCTTGGGTTTTTGGATTGAGGAGGTGATTCAATGACCCATGTAACATCTTGTTAAAGTTCTTTAGTGAATTTTTTCACTTGTTTGCAGCGTGAGCCATGTTCAAAAATTGTGAACAACAGATAGGGGCTTTATCTTGAATTTTGCCTTACCTTAAGCTGTTCACAAATATTTATTTAATACATTTTTCATAAGTGTCATGAAATAGGAAAATGCGAATGGTTCATTCTTCATTTATTAATGATTGTAAACGAGTTTTTCATGCAAATAAAGTTTCCATTATTTTAATGGGCTTGAATTATCTGTGAATTATTAATTTTGCAAGTAGCTGCTTTTCTTTCCTCAGGGAAGGATGGTTAATATCAAGTGAAAACCAAGTATTTCTTAAAGATAATCAGCCTATTTCAGCCTACCTGCCTGTTGTGCTTTTCTTAGTATATATAAACCGGAATGTAGGAGTAAGTCCTACCAGCTTCTCTGGAAATGTATTGCTCTGACACAGTTGTGGAAGTGGATGTAAGGCACTGTTTTTTTCCTCCCTTTCGCCCAAGGCTAAAGAAATGATAAATACCAAATGCTTCTAGCATGCACCTTCAGCAGGGTTTTATCAAATTTATTTATCAAAGTAAATGCTCCATCTTAGAACAAGGGAAACATTTATTTTAAAAATATTTAACTGTCTAATACATTACACTTTAACAATATTTATAGTAAAGGATTCTTACAAGAAAGAATAAACAGCTTTATGGTACAATTAGTATAAGAAATATCCACATGGGGACTGTTTTGCAGTGTAAAAACACACCATACATCTGAAATGGTCATTTGCATATAAAAGCTACCACTGATGCCAGTGAGTTGCACAGTGATTTAAAAAAAATTTCAAACAACAGAATCCAAAATATACAAGTATTGCAAGCTATACACAGCTAACCAAATCAACACAGAACACTGTAGCAGGTTATTCCACTTTGTCTGAAGTTACACATGGTAGGATGAGTTGCATTCTGATACAGCTTTTATGAAATTCATACATAAAAGCTTCTCAGTCCAACAAGTTTCACAGACGGTAGAACTCCACCAGTAAATGCACTTTGATATTTGGATGTTGGGGCCAGGTGCATCATTTACAAGGGCCAGGGCAAGTCACTGAAGTCCACAGGGCCCCCGAGCCCCGCGTCTGCCTCCAGCAGGCTCATGATGACGGCCATGGCGGCCTCGTCGTTGCTGGGGCTGCTGGAGCCCTGGTCGTTGTCGATCATGTCGATGCCGATGTGGGAGTTCTCCCCTGCAACGGGAACAGGGCAGGAGCAGCACGTCAGGCTGCTGCTCACTCTACTGCTGGGGGCAAGGGCTGAGCAGGCTGAGGTGGCTGGTGCCCAGGCTGCAGTGTCAGGGACACCCCTGGCAGCTGGCTGGCAGAGGAGGGAGGCTGGGACGCTCCTCAGAAGTGACCAAGACGCCTGACAGGGACACCCTTAGAGCCAGACTTCAAATACAAGACCACATCAACATCTGGGAGTCAGCCCAGCCTTTCCTCTTGCCTTCAGCTCTTCTGAAAGCATTCAAGGAAAGCCATCAACAAGTTGAGCTCATTCCCACTGATTCAGCAAGAGAAAAGAGGCTACCATGTACTACGTAAAAAAAATTCCTATATAAAGGTGTTTGCAAAACAGGCTGCCAGGAGCCTCTGTGGGCAAACAGAGTGGTTGGTTATGGGCTTTGTGCCTCAGCTGGAGGCTGCAGATGGCAAAAGCAAGTTACTGCTACAGCAACCACCTCCTTACAATGCCTGTGTGTGTTCAGCTGGTGTTGGGGCACGTTAATGTGTGACTTCACTTACCCAGGATAGAGGAGTTGTCGGAATACGGGTAACCAGAATTATCTTGGATTTGCCCAGACAGCAACCCAGCTGAAGAAATGTCTGGAGTACCACCATTCAAGATCTTGAAAGACAAAACAGAAACTATAAAGCAGCATGAAATGGTGCATTAAGTCTTAAACTTCTAAAAAAGTAGCAGTAAAAGTTCATGGGGATTTCTTGGGTCATCTTTGTAATTATTCTGTCTGCAAGTGGTCGTGACTACAGCTAACTACAAATGCTTTTGAACTTACAGAGAAGAGGTAAAGCACTGTCCACTGAGCTTCTCAGTTTCAGAACAGTCCTCCCAGCTAGAGACAGACTGCATGAGCTGAGCATTGCTCCTGGATAATTTATCATCCCGGACCCTTTTCTGGTACAGAGCAGGCCTGCAGCACTGTGTACACCAGGGCTCAGCAGAAATGGAAGAACCTTTTCCAGGACTCTTAACTAACAAGGAAATAGCTGAACTGGAGCCCCAGCTGTGAACTGCTCCGAGGGGTGAGCCCTGGCAGGTGAGCACTGGTGGGCTCCCTTCCCAGGCCAGCACAGCTACAGCTCCTGCTGTCCCTAACAAACCCTCTTCTACCCACGGGGAAATGCTGAGGGAGTACTAGAAACACCCAGGCCCCCACCTGCATGTGCCTTCACTCCATTCCAGCAGCCCCTACTGTACGTACAGGCTGAATACTGTACACGTAGGGCAGAAGAAGCAAGCATAACTATTACTAGAGATGTAACTCTGTTCCAACTTTGAGTTTTATTTCAAGAACAACGGGAGCTAGGAATAGACAAATATTTACTGTAAGCTGTATGTTCCAGTACAAGCAATTCTTACATGTAGTCATCATAATTTCTGAGAAAAAAAAGGTTAAGTCTGAAGCAGTGTATAAGGATTTGGATGAGTGCTCTTCTTGCCTTGGCTGTAACTACCAGAAACATATCCAAATTACTGAAAGCAGCCAGGACAAGTGCTCAGGTGGCCAAGTGCTCGTAATGGCACCTGAGTGCTACTCAAGCAATCTCAGGGCAAGGCAGGGTGCACAGTATTGACTTAAACTCCCAGTGCACAGCAAAGCACCAATTGTCATATTTTGTGCCTCAGGAACACTGCTGTGATTCATTCAGGCACAGCCAGTGTTCCCATGACAGCACTTCCAGCCTTCACCAGCACGGGGTGTTAAAGAGTTTTGGGAGAGCAGAGAGAGATGAGGAAAGCTGTTCCTTGCAGCTCTGCTGAAAAAAAAGTAGACTCTAAAGAGCAGGTGGATTTCAAAAGCTGCAGGTGTTTGGGAACTACTGGTCTGTGCCCTTCAGGCAGAGCTGTACAGGGGTTTTACACTGCGGTATTTTGGCTCAGTCAAGACTTTTCCAGCCAGGCAGCCAGGAGTTGTCCCAATGAGCACAATCCCACATCCCTTGTCCCTGCTGCCACGAGACTGGGGGTGAAGGTTGTCCTTACCTTCTTGCCTCCTGGGGAGGATGTGTCGGGTGGGGGGGTGCTGGTGATGTTCAGAGGACTCGAGCCACAGCTCGAAGGTGACGATCCTCTTATCCTAAAATGTGGGTAAAACAGGGCACGGATTTACAAGAAGCTTAGAGATGCAGATGCCAAAGACCTGGAGTTTCAAATGCTGACTTTAGTAGCAGGTGCCATAAGGTGCTAAAAGCATGAACTTCATTTCTGTAATTTCCTCCCTTGCTCAGCTGAACTCAAAGCAGCAGCAGCAGCAGCAATGTTTTTATTTGCAGCCAGATCAACAATCCTGCGTAAATCCAGCCTGCTTGGTCTGCAAGCTTTACCTCCTCCCCTCTGTTTTTGTTCCTGTACAGCTTCACAGAAGCAGAAGGAAAAGGAGCTGGGTGCTAAGGAAAGCCTGGGTTTTTTGTATTTTACTTCCATTTCCACCAGCTAAGGATTCCAGCTGCCTCAGGCACAGTAACCCAGATTCCTTAAGTGAGCTACTGCCACAGAAGTACACTGGACACTGGATTTTTTTTTAACTGCTCAAAAGCCACATTGTTCGCTTCAGTTTTCCATAGCTTGATCAAATATCTTTAATAATGCATAATGTATTGAAAGTAGAACCAACACATCTCTAGACTAAAGGGAGGAGGGGTAGTTATAGAGAAAAGCAATGGAAATGGGAATCTTCTCCTTGGCAGAGTTCCCCTGGGAAAGCTGAACAGAAGGCAGCTTTGGAAAATAGTAACAGCTGCTGAAAAAGGACTGGAACTAACCCAGGGTCTGAGCTGAAATGCAAACATGGGTGGTTAAGCTGCACTACTCCACTCACGCCGGCTAATTAAGTGTTTTACAGCTACTAAAATGGATGGTTAAGCTTCAAAGTATTGGCTCAGCCTTCTTTTTTTCCTTTTTTTTTCCTCCTCTTTCCCCTTCTCCCTATTCCTACAGACAGGAACAAAGCCTTATGGATAGGTCTGCTGTTCCCATAATTGAGGATGTAGGGAGTCTCCTGTAGGAACAAAACTATGGGAAACAGACTGAATGTTTTCCTGAATTGCAGCTCACTCTGGTTCAATTGCTACCACTAAACATCTGCTGGGTGAGACCACTTTTATAGGAAAGGGAACACAGTTCCCGAGAGGAAATCTGGGAAAACCAGGGGTTGTTATGCAATAGAAATTAAGTGGTACCCACTGAAATTAGCTGCTCGCACAGGTGAGGGACGAGAAGCAGCAGTGGATTCCCACAGTCCCTTACTGAAGGGGGCCACAAGACCCCACGTCTGACCCAGCCCCACAACTTGAGTGCCACGGGAAGGCCCCAGCACTGTGTCCTTGCTCAAAGAGCTCTGGGGAACTGCACAAGCTGATCATGCACATCTAACAACTCTAAAAGCATCTGAGTGAGTGGATCACACAAAAACAAACACTGCTTTTTTGGCACAGACTCAATAGCTTTGGCATTTGGAGGCTGTGCCATTCACAGCCTTAAGTCACTGGGAAAAGAACAGTCTGGAATGGATTTGTTTCTCTTTAGCTGCTTTTTTTAACTACTGTTTCTGGCAAACAGGTAATCATCACCACTTCAAAAAAGTTCCAACATTTCTATTTGGCAATAGAAAGCTGGAAGGCTGTAACTTCATGCTTTCACTGTGGGGTCTGACTGCCTCAGCTATGAACAGGTATCAGCAGCTGTCTGTGAAATTCAATTGTATCATTCCTTATTCAGCTTGAAGAAAGACTTTTTAAATTTCCTCTTAAAGAACAGTAACAAAACAAACAATGATTTTTGTGTAACTTCCCACCACTTTCTCTTACCTGTGAATCTCCATAATTTCTTCAGCAATCATCCTCCCTATTTTACCTGCCCCAGCTCTTGTTCCACCTGGAATTCCAGGCACAGTAGGATGGGTCCTTTTGGGGCCACCTGAAATGGGTAGGTATCTTAAGGTCAGATAAAAGCTTGCAAACCTTTTCCCCAAAGCATTTGTACTTAGGCTTAGACCAGCTGCAGGACCTGCTGAGCTGTGTTTGTTTACAGTTCCAACAACGGGTGAGTGCCTTCACACGTGTGAAAAGCTCTGGCTTGCCCTGAGCTGTGCTGTGTCTCTCAGCCATCCCTCTGTGCCAGAAGGAACAGGATATATCCCAACTCTTTCAGAATCTGGCTGTTTGGAGCCTCTGGTGGTACCTCTTGTCCAGAGCTGGCACAGAAGGGGCTGTCAGACCCGCTCTGTTCTGTGCCCAGACAGGCTCTTCTCCACACACGTCTGCTCTCTGCTTTGTGTGCAGAACTTGCCAGTGCATATTGCACGTCACTTGGGAGGTGTCAGGAAGGTGCCTGATATACTCCAAGGTGGAGGGAAGATCACACTGAAAGGGCAGGAAAGGCCTCAGCATTGCTTATCCAGAATGGATAATTGCTGGCTTTTGGAAATGCATATTTAACAACAGCAACCCTCAGTGTGTTTAGCTCAGACCTGTCAGGAGGTGAGAAGGTTCACCTGAGAGGTCAAAAATCCTTAGCAGAGCCAGAACCACTTGAAATTAAACTTCACTCAAATAACCTTCTTTTCTAGGGACAAGAACTGTGAGTATGAGCATACTACACACCTGGTTTCTTTCCAAAGGTTGTGCTGTAGCAGGGATAAGCTTATCCTACTACATTTGAACAGTCTGACCTGCACTGTTTTCCACCTCAGAAGGCCCAGGCCCAGGTTCCTGCTGTTGCTCTGCCTCCAGCTGGTAACCATGGAGCTTCTCTTCTCCACATGGCAGCTTCTCTTCCTACCACTGCCAGCTCCAGTACTCCAGCACTCCCTGACCCTCCCTGATCAGAGCAGGGATTGCTGGAAAGCCCAGCTTTGCCCAAGGCTTGCACTGCTCTAAGTGCACTGTGTATCAGCTTATATCCAAAACTGAGATTTAAGTTCAGCAGGGCAAGAACTGCACGCACGTTTTGTTCCCCTAAAGCTTACTCTCCTTAGGATATTAACACATTCTCGGTGCAGAAGTGCAGCAGACTTGCGCAGGCAGGATGAGCTGCTCCCAAGGCCTGGCTGCCAGGGATTTCCTGCGAGCAGAGCAGTTACCTTCTCCAGCCTGGAGCACGCTGTCCATGCTGTGTGGGGACGCCGCCAGCTGGGGGAAGGCTGCGTCGCCGCTGTTGAGCACGGTGGTGCTGGGGAGTGCAAGAAGTACAAGAAGCAGTGAGAGGAAACACCACAGGTAGAAAACCCCACCAGTGATTACAAGCCCCAGTCATGCAGCAGAGTTTCAGTATGGGATGCCTCAGGGCTTCACTTTGTGAGTCAGCGTCACCCCAGTGAAGGCAGGGCTAGTTAAACAGAAATAAACCATAAATGCAGGGCCCCAACAGCTTCTCTTGTAAGAGAATTCCTCCATAGCAGTTATTCTGCTGAGAAGTCACCTCAAGAAAAAGTGAAAGGAGGTGGGGGGGAAGTGCCTACCAAAGCAAAAAAATGCATCTCCCATAAGTCCCTACAAAGACTGAATCCCGGGTTCTTCCAAGGAAAGAAAATATTTATATTTTCTGCAGGCTTTAAGAACCAGGTATTAAATTACTGCAGTTGTTGAACTAAATCCTCTCTCCCCAGGCTGTTATCTGGAGAAGACACGCATTGTCATATAGAAGATGTGCACATATTTAGGTCAAATCTCGTGCGAGAAAAGGGCAAAGCAATTAGCATTTCCAGGCATCTGCTGAGAGAAAACCACTTACGAAACAACTGTGTTTGTGGAGACAATGTATTCTACTTCTTTGGTCCAGGGGTTCATGAAACTGAACCAGCGACTCCGCAACGTAATAAAAGAGCCATCTTTTATTTTAAACTTGTAGCAGTTAGTTGTGATTTTTTCTCTTGTCTGCAAAACTGAAGATGGGCAGAAAGCAAGTCATTTGTGTCAGACAGGCACCACCATTACATAAACATAGCCCTTGTCAGGGAAAACCCACTTAATTCCTCCCCACACCCCTGAAGAAAAATGCTATTCCTGCCTCATCCCCTTCACCCATCCTGAAGCTCAAATATTCACTACAAATCCATGCAAGTCTATGTTAATCACAGTGTTTGGCACACACAGCACAATGTTCTTGACTTAAGTATCTGCAAACAGCAATACCCAAATCTTTTCAAGTTTGTTTGGTTTTCTTAACACAGAACTGTTCCCAATATTTTAAACAAAATTTCTCTCCTGAATTATTAACAATCGTACCTTGTCTATGACATTCTGCAAGATGTGCTATATCATCTTGATGAAAATATTCGTAACACGAAGTACCTAGAAGTTCCTGGGGTAAGTATGCCAGAATGGCTGTCGCCCTGAGGAAGGGAGGGAAAACAAGAAAATAAGAGAAAGGGAAAGAAAAAAAAAGTCTTTTCAAGCTGAAGTATTAGTCAGAGATTATTAAAGCTCACACCGAAGCTGGGTAAGGCTCAAGTAACGCGGAAAGGAATTTTCGGCTTAAAAGGTAAAAAAAATTCCTTAGGAATACTATTTTTAATTCTCAGGTAATTAAAAAAGTACGTAACACCCAGAGCCCTCAGGTATTATATTTGACCTACCACCACCAGAGGGGATGTAAGACTTTCTAAACACCTTTGAAGATATACTGTAATTTTGAGAATTCAGGCTTGAAAAAAGCTGCCTTGTAGCAGCCACAAGATAATACGAAGCTTTCTGTATAAAATGCCTTTGAAAAACAGACATCAAAGGTCTGAAGAACTGCCATGGCTCCTTGTGTACCTGTGCTGTTGCTGCACAGAGGCCAAAGTGTTGCACAACACGGGTTTCAGGAGCACTTTCTCCTCTCAAGTCACAAGCCTCCAGAGTGGGACAGAACAACACCCCACCACACTCCGCACCCACACCCACAAACCAGAAAGGTTAACAAATAAAGTTTTCCAGAATAAGCACTAAGAGACCTCCTGTGTGTCTCTACTCGAAATCAAGCAGGAGCCTGAAGCAAATCAAGCAACCTTCAGTTTCGTCAGAACCAGCCACAAAGACAACTCATTTTCTTCCTCATGATCAGAAAGCTTTAGAACAAAATACACCTGTGATCCACAACATGGGAAAGGCCTGGATCCTTGATCTGACTCTCAGTGGTCAAGGAGCTGCTGGCAAGGCTGGAGGACATCTCAAGAAACTCAGAAAAGATGAGCTTGTGCATCAACTTGGTAACCCAAGCCTGAAACTAAATTCAAGGGAACAGGCAAAGCAGGAGTGCAGGTGAGTGACAGTGAGCTGAGCCACGGCCTAACACAGGTGAAAGGGTCAGGGGGAGAGGGAGATCCTCACCAGAAGAACAGAGAGCAAACAGAACTACTGAACTGCAGTGAGTCCGGATTCTGCACATTTCTTAGAAGAAAATTATTGAAGGAGAAATGTCAGTTCCTTGAAGAAACTGAAATAAGAGTCCCAATTCCAAACTATTCCAATGCAAATTAAACATGAAGGGCAATAAGGAACAAACCTAGGTAGAGGAATACTTTTTCTGCAATCTCAAAAAAGCCCAAATTAAATATTATAGAATGTAGAAATTAGTACATATTAATAACTGTGAATAAGAACAGAAGGAAAAAAACTGAAGCATAAAACCTGTAGCATTTAAACGTGGGGCATTTTTATACGTTCCCCAAAAACACCAAGAGAATTCACCACCTTACACCTGCAGTCCTCCTTGATAGGGAGCTCAAAAACCTCAGCCTTGGAGAAGGAAACAAGAATTCAAACTGGTTTTTGTCTTATCCCTTGTCCCAGGACACTTAAACTGCTGAGAGCTCCAAGACTGCTTTGATGAATTATCTCTGAGAGAACCACAAAGCAGCAAAACAAAGTCTATCCTTAAAATGGAAGAGCTAGGAATCAAGTTGACCTTATTCCAGTATTTTTCCAAGAACTTAAGTAACCAAGCCTTTTAACAGCACTGCTGTGGTGGGACACCTGACAGAGATGGGTTACAACCAATGTGGGCAGCAGCAGGAAACTTCTCAGCCCTCTTCTTCTCATAGCAGGATAAACAGCTGAAAGGAGATGCACCAAATGACAGATGTGAATTCAATATCTGACCATGTCCTCTTAAGCAAGAAATTGTTCACGTCCTTCTTGAATGTCATCCTCTGTTTACTTTTTTCCTTAGCTCGCTTCTCTGACTGAACAAGGCAGCCCTGAATTCTGAAGCTGTTTATGATGTCATCTGCATAGATAATAAGCTTAATTTTACTCTGAGATTCACCATCCAGATAAATTAGAAGTACTGAATAAATAAGAGGAGAGATGATTCTCTTTAGAACTCTGTTCAGTGTGGCTGCCATTTCAACAGCGAATTGTTAAGCAGCTCCCTGGCTGTGGTAGCCCAGTTAGTTGGTACCTAATCCATGGCTGTGCTTCTCCAGGGACCATGCTATCCATAAGGATAAAAAGAGTCACAGGGAATTTAAGAAGTGTTTCTTTCCTGAATTCCCTTGGACAAATGATCAAGGAACAGTGCAAGTCTGTATGAACAAAAGAAAAACCTGACTTGGAAATAAATTGTTTTTCAACTGCCTAAATATTCTCCAGAAGAAGGATGGATCACTGATGACAACTTCAGGCCTACAGATGAGGCTTTCTTCTAAATAAATTCCCTTTCAAAAAGCCCTTTGAAGCAGCATACACATTCCAAGGACTGTAAACAACAGCTGGAAAACAATTAAATAGAAGTATATGTGTTTAAATCCGGTGAGTCAACATTTTCTGAGTCTCATTATTTTAGAAATACTCCAAAACTACCCATCGGGGAGAATATGTCTGATCTTTTGAAAATAAAACTCGTTCATAAACTACCACCCTTTGGCAAGACAGTGGCATTTTCTGAGCCACAGAAAGGCTCTAAGCACTCAAGAGCTGCTATCTTTAAAAGCTTTCTATCAAATCAAACCCAAAAACACCCAACCACCCCGAACCAGATAGATAACAAAAAAAAAAAAAAATTCTCCTTATTGCACTTCCTCTCATGACCATCCTTCTACCTCCTCTCAAAGTCAACTAAAAATCAGCTGACTTTCCCCTGAAAGCAATTCCAGCAGGCAGATTCTGTCAGAGTTTGGAGCCTGGGCTTTTCTACGTCACAAGCAGCTGAGCCAAAGCCACAGCCAACCTGAAACAGCCTCACCAGGACAGTCTCAATCCCTCTTGACAAGGAAGGGAACCAAGCAACCCCTCTCCAACCAACTCTGCATAACCTCTCCATTAACATCCCTCAGCCTCCTGGTTTTCCCTTGATGATACCAGTTATTTTCAAGGAAGACCCAGGTCATATGTGCCTGCTACTTAAGAAAATTCAAGCCATTTCTTCTGGAAAAGAAAAGAATTAGCCTTTCAGATAATAAATTGCTGTTTGAAAGCAGATACCACTCTGGTACCAGTTCTCAAACCGTTTCCAAGACGGAAACCTTATGAAAAGCTTTCCTTCTTATAAACACAGAAGATCACATGAAGAAGTATTAACCCAGCAGAACATGTCCTAGTAAATAGTTATATAAGTGCACATGTTATCAAAGCCTAACCCAGCCTGTGCAGTAACTTAACTGTGGAGTGTTTGCGAGAGGTTTCATGTAACATAGAGGTAGTAATTAGGGTCCAGTTTCAAAACATTTTTTTCTGAGGATTACATACATACAAACTCCCCTTAATGAACTGGCAGAAATGATCCTGGGGTTATTCTGCCTAGTCAGCCATATTTTTGGAAGTTTTTGCATTTTTTTTTAAATTTAATCAGTGATACTGATAAATGCATGGTAATAGCTTTGAGCTCCATCTCAAAGCCCACACCAACTTGCAGTAAGAAGCTGAAAAGGACAGCCATTTATTTTCCCAACGGTATCCACGGTGCTGTAAGCAAAGCTGTCAGTGAGGCAGTGCTGGGCGGTGCCTTGCGGCCGAAGTTGTCCCAGGGGTTCTCACCTCTGATCTACAAACACGAATTTCCCATCTATGGCGTGTCGGGACACGTATTCCGTGGGTTTCACCCGGATCTCACCGTTCACCGGCTGCGGGACCACGTGGGGATGGAGCCGTCCGATGGCAACAAGGCAGCTTAAATTACAACCCTCGTTATCGGGTTCGTTATCTTCATCCAGGCCCATTTTTGTTGGTGGCCAGCTTTTTAAATATCCTGTGCTATGAATAGTGCAAAAGCTTTTGCGGTCTGCTGTAAAAAGAAAAAACAAAAAACAAAAACAAAAAAACAAAACCCAAAAAACAAACCAACAAAACCCAAGAAAGCAGTTAGGTCATGGATACAGCTTTGGAGAACTTCAACTCAGTTCTGCTACTAATGCATCTCCTCTCTTATCCAGGAAATTTGGGATACTGCTCACTAAGGAGGGGCAGAGGGA
Organism: Atrichornis clamosus; assembly: GCA_013400975.1. Classification (NCBI taxonomy): domain Eukaryota; kingdom Metazoa; phylum Chordata; class Aves; order Passeriformes; family Menuridae; genus Atrichornis; species Atrichornis clamosus. Next base: position 39,059 of record WBMZ01008049.1, on the reverse strand, counting down.
GCTGCGGGTGTTTAGCCTGGAGAACAGGAGGCTCAGGGGTGACCTTATCACTCTCTAAAGCTCCCTGGAAAGGAGGGTGTTAAGCAGGTGGGGGTTGACCANAGGGGCAGAGGGAGCTGCGGGTGTTTAGCCTGGAGAACAGGAGGCTCAGGGGTGACCTTATCACTCTCTAAAGCTCCCTGGAAAGGAGGGTGTTAAGCAGGTGGGGGTTGACCACTTCTCCCAGAAAACCAGTGACAGGACGAGAGGAAATAGCCTCACACTGTGCCAGGGGAGGATCAGGTTGGACATCAGGAAGAACTTCTGAAAAGGTTGTCAGGCATTGGAAGGGGCTGTCCAGGGAGGTGCTGGAGCCACCAGCCCTGGAGGTGTTCAAGAAGTGACTCGACAGTGCCATGCTCTGGTTGCCAAGGTGGTGCTCAGTCAAAGCTTGGATTTGATGCCCTTGGAGATCTCTTCCAACCTTAACGATTCTGTGATTCTAAGGGATTTTCAGCACTCCTGCTTTAATGCAGCTAATCTGAGACAATCCAATAAACACTTTATCTTGGCAAAACCATTGTTTATACTGAAACACCACATAGCTCAGATGAATGCTGCTTTTGATAATTTTGATCAGAAATTGCATCACATTTTATTATTTCAACAAAGGAGGCAAATAATCCAAAGGAATGTATGAAGAAATTGGTAGATTAAGAAATAAGACACCTCTTTCAACTTAACATGAGGCTCCTACAGAACCCAGGAACAATATGTTTGGCAGAACACACACTCTTTGCGGGGTACAGGGGACAGCTGTACACAGGGGTGGTGAAGATTTGCAGTGGGCAATAATGGTCAGTATGTAAAAGGAGAATTCCTATTCCTCAGCACTGAGCAGGCCTGAAAACTTCACAGAAGATTTACTCTACCTCATAGGAAGGTAGAGTAAAAGGTTTATGCCAAACTACACAAACTGACTTCCTCAGGAACGAGCATAAAAGCAGGAGCCAAGGCCAAAGCTGTGTCTGAACCTCACAGGAAGTACTTGGGGCAGCTGCCACAGCCAGACACAATACACCAAAACTGCCTTCTGTTCTCTTGTTTTTTGCCTTTCCACTTTAACACCAAATGTATTCTCCACAGTACTCAAAGAAGAAACCTGCAAATTTTCTTCCAACTATATTCTAACATGATTAGATCTAACATTCTAGATTAATATACTGCAGAGCAAAAAAATACTATCAACACTGCTATTGTTGTGGACAAGTATTCCTGGTGTAGAAAAGCCATGTTTCCAGTACTCAGAATATACCAAACTCACAGATGAACTCCAAATACACTCATTTTTTGAGCTGGATATCCATCCAAATATCACTTGTCAAATATGGAGCAGAGATATAGAACAGGGAACAGCTCCCTTTTGTTGGAAACACTGGTGAGGCGGTCAAGGCTGAATGTGATCTGATCAATGTCTGAAGAAGATGCAATAACCACCCCAGAACTGTTGGCACAAACTGCCTGCAAAAGTTTCAAAGGAGAGTGGAGGATTTGGCCTTATATGCTAACATAGGTGTGTGAGAGATAGTGTGTGTGAGGGGGTAGAGTTTGAAGAAGTAACAGACCTAGACGTAGTTCAGAATCTTAATAAAAAACACCGAAAAATGTAAAAAATTTCACCACTGCAAATGAGCGATTGTATAAAAAAAAGCCTGACAGCCTTGGCAGTAAATGCACAATCGTTACCTTTCTTCTTTGAGCAGGTTGAAGGAAAATCCTTGTCTTCTACTTTCACGGAGGGTCTGTTGCACTTCATCCTGCAGAAGAAGGAGCGCCGTGCTCCGGAGCACAGCCGCGAGGGCCCGGGCGTTATGTCCGTCTTGACCGGGAGTCCGGCTGTGCACACACACGGAATGAGGGACGGTCCTGGTCAGTGCACAGCTAACCACACGCGTGCCTACACCATAACCCCAACCCCACAGGGCTTCAGCTTCACTGGGACTCGCACAGAAGTCCTGCTTTTGAGGGTTTCATGTACGTGACCGTGCAGCACTCAACTGCCCATAGCAGCACTGTCATTCCTGGTTCCACTTCCTGCTGTGGAAAGACTGACACAACCTCAAGAACACAGCATTCTGAATGCAAAGGTTAGCAAGAGGTTGGACAAATCCACACAAGTCCTGTAATAAACACCGTCATTTCTCTGAATACCAATCAACTGACTAAAAATAGAGATTACCTCTCTGTAACCAGAGCAGTATTCCATAGACAGGCACTCAGTAGGCTCCTGACCCTTCAGACTGGCACTTTTCTATCACAACACCCACCCAGAAAACACACATGCATATAGAGCAGAAGAGCCCCAGTGACATTCCAGGGATGGAGAGAGGAAAAAAGGTAGCAGGGACCTACACAGGGACTGCAAATCCCCAAGACCTCCAGTTATGTCGAAGAAGTCTCTCTAGCCTTGCAGAAGTAAGTGCACCTGAACATGCCCTAACAGGAAGCCCTGAGCTTTATCATATTCTTGCAGGAGATTCTTAGGTTCTTTTCCGTGGGAAGTAATTGGAGAAACAACCAAAACACATTACTCTGGGAGCCAACAGCACAGTGTTGGTACCAGCAGGGCTCTGGGAAGACATGGCATGCTTCCATGGCATGCATCAGAAGCACAGGTATCAGCAAGGCCAGTGCTCTAAGAGCTGATGGAGGATTTAAAACACACAGCAACTTTTCCAGAGCCTGCTATCCACTCCAACCATATCTGCCTGGGGATATGTACAATCGAACAGCTGGCAACGTGTAGAAAAGCTTCTCGGGCCCTGGAGGTTTTTAACACAAGGAGGAAGACAACAATTTCAGTATATAGTGGAAAGTGTGCCTCCCTTAAAATTAGAATGGAGTGAGGTGATCTCCAGGAGGTCAGAGTGCCCTGCACCACATGCACTCTCAACTGCTGTGCCTGGTGAGAGTACAAGCTGTGCCGACTTACTCATGCCAACACAAAAATAAATACGCACATACATACTAGTACTCTTCACCAGTATGAGTTCTTGAAATTCTACCAATCCGTCTATCATAGCAGATGGGAAGACTGTAATTCATAGTATTTATTTTTGCCCTAACTTTGTCAGAGGCATACAAAAAAAAAAAAAAAAAAAAAGGAGGCAGCATTGGATATACTGCTTGACAACCGATAAAAGCAGAGCCAGAAAAAACTTCAGCTGATTCCGCTGAAGCCTCCAGGCTCCCTGCCCTCAAATGATCTCTCTCAACTCAGTTTTTGAAGTTGAGCTGGTGGCTTCTGTGAGATGAGATCCAGGAGATTTCTGCTCCTGACAACCATGAGACTTAACGACCTGGAAATCTGCAGTTGTAAGATACCACCTTCTACTTAAGCAAAGCAGACTCCTGTTATGAGAGGGAATTAAACACCCACTCACCTCAAAAGCAGCAGAGATACAGAACTACTTTAAAATACCAGAGTGCAATACAGCTAAGAGACATAGCAGGAAATTATTCCAAGGACCAGGTTAAAAACCTTGTAAGAGAATTGATGGAAGGAGCAGTAAGCAATAAATAAAATGAATCCTCTAGCTTGGCTGACAGCTAAGGATTATCAAAATAATACTTAGTGTATTCTGACCAGTTAGAATGATGAATTAGAACAAAAGCTTCGTATGTTTTAAAGGAAAAAGTTAAACCTTTGATGCCTGGAAAAGAGAGGATGTCTCACAGGTGAAGCCAGTTTCAGTAACACATCTGTACTACAGTGCACGCACAACCCAACAGCTTCTACACTCAGGTATCTATTTCACAATTACTTCACTTTTCCTTTTTTTGTTTCTTCCTGTCTTTAAGCTAAAAATTCCTTGGCATGAGACAATGCAGACAGCAACCCCCACATCCACACCCATGCCATGAGGCAAAGCCTCAGAAGCAGTGACTCTGGCTACATGACTTCTCCCAAAGGATGTAACACTCACTTTTTGCATCTATGAGTCTTTCTCGTGGCGCAGTGTCAGAAGAAGAGAGCTGCTCCTTCACTTTGGCAATGTCTTTAGGATGGAGATAATCAAATAAACTTTGACCAATCAAATCATTCTGTAGAGATTGAACATTCAGTCAAAAAGTAAAATAATGGCTCAGTGTATTTTCTTTATTTTAGCATCCAGTATGAACAATCCTTTTACATACAGGTCTAACCAAGGAATACCAAACATCCAGACCCAGTCTCATCGCAGGGGGTTTGGACTGGATGATCTTTAAAGGGTCCCTTCCAAATCAAACTATTCTGTGATTTGATGGAAAGTGTATTTTCTCTCCATATTGAAGTTATGACTACATTATCCAGTAATTTATGTCATCATTCTAGTAAGAGTCTTCCAGAACGGGCATGTTCAATTCCCCCCCACCAAATATTCTGGTTTCTCCTCAGTCTCACTTCATATACCACACATTTGAATGAAAAAGTCGTAATTGCAAATGTTCTCTTTCATTATTTACATATGAAGAGGTATTTAGTATATACCTAACTAAAGGCTGGCTGAGGAAAACTTTGAAGCTAATACAGATTTTTAATTTGGTAAGTTGTGCAGATGACAGAAAGAACAAAGAATATTATTTACACAATATATGGTCCAAGTTAAGCCTTATGTTGAGCATATATTAAAAACCTGGCTCTGGTATAACTGCTTTCCAGTTTCCATCAGTGAGCATGCAAGCAAAACCAGAACAGACAGAAAGAAAACTAAGCTGAAAAATCCACATGAAGCTACTGGAAGAACCTCAGACTGATTTTTCAGTATTTGCTTACACTCCCAATTAGATAATGCTTTTGCAAGCTTGAGGGTAAATCCCTGAGCAGAAAGCATCAATCAATGAATTAAATTTAGTTCCTTCTCACCTCCTTACTTTGAATGGAAACCAGAAACAATCTTCTCTAATGACATGGCAGAGAAAAACTCTCTTTGCAACACCTCTCAGCTTTCAAGAGACTGTTCACATACCTACCCCCCAGATAAATGCACAACCATAAAAAAAAAATCTCTCAAATCTTTTAAGACCCAACATTACTTAAAATGGAAAAGAATACCTGACTGTAGTTGAGGATCTTGAAGACAGATTCTGAAACAAACAGTATCTTTCCTCTGTCACAGCCCACTACAAAAAGAAATCCATCTGCTGCCTAATTTGGGGGGGGGGGGGGGGGGNGGGGGGGGGGGGGGGAAAAAATAAAAGTAAAATACTAAGTTATACGTCCTTACTGCATAGCTATAACCTTTAAAACCACTCTGTATACAGTAGAATTTCTACACTAGGAGAGCTGTCTTAACATTTAGAGATAACTGAGTCAACAGGCAAAATGTAAAATTACAATGAAGGGTTTTTTTGCATCTGCAAACATTTTTGGCATCATTCTGGGCATTGTGCCCAGAATGTAAAATAACTTTTATGAGAAGAAAGAACCCATGTCTTGTCCAATAATATTATGATTATGTTTAATAATGCCTTCAAATTAAAATGTTATTTTAACTGTATTTTTAAAAGCTCCTCTTTTAGAAACCAAACGTAACCTCAATATTTATTTCTGTGCCTGGAGGCAACTAATTCCTATTTTCAAAGTACTTTCTTTCAGTCACACACAAGCATGCAGGAATAGGCCCCAATTATTTATCTTCAGAGAAACAATGCTGCAGAAATTAAGCTCTGCATATGCTGCATCTGGACACTGCAGTACTTCAACAATTACACAAGCCACTGAATAACTTAAATACTGGCAAATGAGAGGTGCTCTCCACACTCTAAAAGCAGTACGAACAGCAAGCAGCCAAATATACTAAGCCATGTTACATCAGTGACCTCAACAAAAGGTGTTGGTGCTACCACTGTACACTGACAGCCACGGCAAGGCAGCCCATGGCAGAAAGTCTGCAAGAAAACCATTTATGTAATCTTGCTTCATTCCATGAAATAACTGAAGATGCCGATGGTTACCATCAAAACATCAGTTCCCTCAGATGTCCTTCTTAAATCTTTCTGTTTAAATTAAGAAATCCTAGTCATTAAACTCACTGACTTTATGAAGCAATCTTCAGGTTTCTTAACTATCCTCCATAATCAAAACATTTTTAAGCTGAGATGCAAGGCAGAAAAATACTGGTGGTGTGCTTTGGGAAAGTTACAGTCACAGATATTAACATCTCTTAATTAAAAGTTGAAACATACCCTGAGAATAAGATGTTTTAGTTCATCATCTGATAGAAAAGCAGGCTTATAGTTTGCTTCTGTATATGGATTTGTAGCACCTAAAGAAAACAAACAAACAATTGCCATATCACCAAATTAACAATAAGACTTGAATGAGCAATTTTCCTTTGACTCCTTCTTAGACTGTAGTTCTTGGCAGGTGTTCTCTAAAATGAAAGTTACTTTTTTTGGTTTTGTTTTAATATCAACCTGAGCTCTGTTGGTATTAAGTTAAAAAAGGATGAAGCTTTTTTGCTAAAACACAAGTAAAGTATCATGTAGTAACACAAATTAAATGCCTCTGAGATATAGAAGTTTTCCCTGATGTATTTTTTAACTCAAATGCTGTCCTTGATTTATGGTCTAGTCTCAGAACTAGAAAGTACAAAAATAAGAGATTAAAGAATAAAAACATTCAAACTATTACATCTCCTTATAACTCAGTAAAATATGACAAGCTCATGTAAACAAGTCATCACTTAGGAACTTACAAATCAGTTCTCTCACTCCACACCAAAGATAAAAGCATTATGATGACATAATCTCACAATGCCAAACCCCCAAACTGGCAACAAATGAGGCAGCTATTTATTAAAGAGTAATTCTTCTCATTCTATTCCTTTAAAAAAAAAGTTAAATTAGTAACTACTGAAGTGTTATGAATCATTAACCTGACCAAATGCCAGTGGCAGGGAAGTGAAAGACACCAGTTCTCCTAGAAATGAGAACAATCACCAGGATCTTTTTTAAATTAGCTGCACCTCTTTCTTTTCTCAGCAGCATATTTCTTGAAGGCTTAAACTTTTAATATCAACACCAATAGTACCCAGGCACTTGATTCACTCTTATATGAAGCTTTAGGAACACACAGAAATTTTTAGCAACCGCAACTCTTCCAAACCTGTGTGCTTCCCTTCAGGTGCTTGCAACAGAAACTTGTTAAAAAGATTAAAATTGAGTTTTGAGAGTACTCTCCATTCTTTCACACAGAGCTGAAGGTATGGATACAAAACCTTAGAAGTCCTGTAGGAGTATTATTTACACAAAATCTAACCTCTCTATCCAACAGCTTTTGTGCATTGCCTGCTTAGAGCATTGCCCAGTGCTGCACCAGAATCAACTGTGCACTGCCCTTAAGGCCTTTGTTCCCTCTCCCCACCTGCCTCAGCTGCCTTGGTGCTGTGGAATCCAGTGGTAGTGATCAAGAGGCCAGATGGAAAATTGTCCTTCTCTCCTCCCCAAGCCCCCAGTCAGATCAGGATATGAACTAGTAGATGTAAAGAAACACTGAGCATCAAATGCTAAGAAAAGGGGAGGAGTCCTCCCAAAATGTAGTAACTTACTCTTCTTTGGCAAAGGGCAAGAAAGGGAGAGAAAAAGAAATTTTGGGGAAATCCCATTTTGGGGAAATCTCGTTTTGGGGAAATCCCATTTTGAATCCCCCTGCACCCCCAAGCAACTCACCACGTAGTGTTTTCATGTGCTGGACAGCCATCCTGAGCACGGTGAGCTTATCCAGCTTGCGGGACATGGCGTTGCACGTGGGCACCAGCGAGGCCAGCTCGTCTATGAAACTGTTCATCTTATCCCTGCGCCTCTTCTCAATCTGGCTGTGAGCCTCCCTGGACCACCAAGGGGGCATGGAAAACACAGAAGCACGAGAACATGAAGCACATTAAGTAATGCTCAAAAGCAACCTCCTCGTGGTAATGAAGTTACCCTCTTATCCTTGAGAAAAGGACATGAGACGTTCTTCAGACTTTTTATGTTAATTATTTGGGTACAGAGGAGTTATAAGCAATAGGTAAGGCTGCAGCAAATGGTTCTAGTGAAAATACACACAATTCTCAGTTCTGAAACAATCCACTAAATAGTACAAAATTATCTACAGATTTCTACTGCTGTGCACCACTTTTATTCTTAGCACACACACTGGAACACGACTGGGATCCTAAAGGTCACAGATAAGCAAATTCCAGTGTATATAAATATTAAATAAAGCATTTTGAGATTGGGTATTAAGAAACAATTATTCACCAAAAGGGCTGTTGAGGACTGGAACAGGCTGCCCAGGGCAGTGTTTGAGCCACCACCCCTGGATGTGCACTTGTGGCACTCAGGGACATGGTTTAGTGGCACTTGGCAGTGCTGGGTTAATTGTTGGTCTTAAGGGCCTTTTTCAACCTAAACAATTCTGTGATTCTATTCTAGGATTCAATTCAATCAAACATTTGTAATCATTTTATGAAAGTACTAAGTATTTACAACTACCTCTTGCTGTGGCAATATAAATCTTCTACTCATCCAATAGCTTTTTACTTCAAATATTTGAGACAACTCTGAACTGAACTCTTCCTAATAAGGAATTTTAATTATAAACACTAAATAATTTAATATTTGGTTTGTATTTTCCCATATTGAGATCCACCTAACAATTTTACAACCCATTATTGACTCTGAAAGAAGAAAAATGCAACATTACTAGAAACATACTGGCTTCAATTTCAACATCAATGAAGTGACTAAAATGAAGTTACCCACCAAATTAGTATTTTCACAAAACAAATATGCAAACCTAATGAAAAATATTAACACTGCAAAGATATGGAAAAATAAGGCAAGGTCAAAGATAGAAAAAAATATTTTTAGGAGGAGAAACAAATGCTTTTTGCCATGAATTATTTGCAAGAGAGAATTCTTTTTCATATACTTGCTCAGAACATTACCTTGCATTTTTTATCCTGCCTTGTTGGTCTGCATACTCCAATCTGTTGAGAAATGACATCACAAAGTTAAATCCAATTCTTTTGATTCATCTTACGCACCTACTGATCCTCACTAAAACCAATTTTTTTAAAATTTGAATGTCTATTTAACCTTTCCACGGGGGAAAAAAAAAATCAGTATTTACAATATTGTACTTCAACATTTGAGGGCTTTTTGTTTGGCTGTTTCATTTTGCTCAAACAACCTCATGCTTTTATCCCAGCAAAGAAATGTCCCTGACCACAGTGACACTAAGAACAGGTATCCACAGACAGGATCCCGTGTCAGAACTGTGGAACTAAGATTTTAGTGACTGTGTCAACAGTACCTTCCATGTTGGTCATCTTTATCTGTATCCATACCTTCCCTGCAGAAACAGAACGAAGCAACGCATCACAAATCCAGCAGGATTAGCAGAACTGTTATCAAACTACCATAAAATCAGAATCAAGTATTCCTGACATCTCTAAATCATAATCACAAAACTGAGAATATAAAAACAACAACCTGGAAGGACTAAAGAAGCTGTGTGGTTATTGCAACATTAAAACATTTTCTTAACTTAGTTGTGTCTCCTTCAGAACTAACTAAATGGCACAGTTTGATGTGTTTGACAGTAAAACATGCTGCAGTTCAAAGATATCATCTGTTACAAAAATGTTTTTCAGTTAACTAGAGGGGGAAGAAAAACGCCCCAACTTAGTGCAGATGCTTTTATGTTCTATACCTCAGTTCCTTATGGCAGTTGATTCTGGGGTAGAAGATGACAATGATCTGTACCAACACTCCACTAGAGATGGCCAAATGCACAGACAGAATGAAAGACCGTATGAATTTCACCAGGCTCATTTGACATTAGTACAGCTTTCAGTGTAGGTACATGGTCTGCTTTAGTTTCAACACAAAAAAAAACCAAACCAAGGAGGCATGAAGAATAGAAATAATCCCCCTTATTACATTTTAATACTGCTGCCATATGTACAAAACTAAGCAGCAGAGGAGAGCAAAAGTTTTCATAGCTGTACTTGATAAAAGAAGTTGAATGCCTATGACTACATCTTTTGTTAGACAAAATAATTAGGAAGAGAGTGTTTTGATTTATAGAAATCTGTACAACTGTGCTTGAATGGACACTCCTAGGCCTGGCTCATTCTGGTTTAATTTCTGCAAATTTTAAGTATATGGAAGCAAAGGTAAAGGAAAAACACTGAGCATCTTTTTCAACTGTAACCAATTACTAAAAGATTTATACTTACTCAAAAGGAAAGCCATCGAGTCTGAAAAGAAAGAAAAATAAAAGTACACCATATATAGGAAATAAGAATAATGTCTTACATTTTCTGCTGAAATTCTCAAGCTAGTTCATATTCTATTTGAAATGAAAAGCACAATGAAAACAGGACAATAGCAGTGAGCGTATTCTAAAGAAACAAGCTTGTTCAAATTAATCTACTTTCTGAAAGAATAATTCTGCTTTTTAAGAAAAGATAGCACACTTCATTACACTTAATGTGAAAAACTAATAAAATAACTAACCTAAATTATGTTATGCAAATCATTGAGATATTGTTTCATCTTCAGAAAGGAAAGATCTGTGCTTTATGCGTGTTGTCCTTGTGGTTAGATAAATGGGATTTCAGAGGATTCTAAGGCCAGAAATAAAAAATAAAAATAAAAATAAAGTATCCCAAGTTTCTCAGTTGTTGATTCTTGCCCAGCAGGACAGATGCACATTTTGCTTTAGTCAGTACTAAAGTCCCAAGCTGAACTTTATACAGACTTTATAATACCATAAGGAAATTAAACAGAATTTCTACATGCAAACTAACTGCTGGCATCGCTTCAAGACTGCAAAGTGACCTGAAATACCACTGAGCTTCAACGTGATAAGAGGCTATGTTTTATAAAAGCCTTATGAAAAGGTCTTCTCATATCAGCCTTTAACATACTAGGTATTCCTGTTCAACACTGGACACAAGTCTCCTCAAAAATAAACATGGTAGCCTTTCACGTATTATTCACTGCACTCTTGGATCAATTATCTCTGTGATTAGTTTTGAAATAATAATAATGTTAAATGTTTTCTTCATCTGTCAATCTGCACACCTGAGTTACTGTGTTAGCCACTGACTCCTGATGCTCACAATTAAAGAGCACTTGTGATACCACCTTTAGCTCCGGGGTGCCTGTTGTTAAAAAATCCCAGAAAGCAAAATCTAAAAGAGGTACAAGGTAAGTTACTAATGCATCAGCCTAGTCTGTTTTCTTCTCATATATTGTTTCAGTTGAAAACATCACTCCCAAGAAAAGAAACTAACTGTTTACAGTCCTGTGCATGAAGTCTTGGATTACAGCATTAGACCATAGTGGAGAACAGCCAGCCTTTGCTGAAGTGACAGCAATAGGTTGGGCAGGAATTTTCCTGAAGGAGTTGCAGGAGAAAGAACTAAAAGAAGCTGGTGTGGAGGGCTGAAAGTACAGCTGATGACTGCTCTTGCTTGTACTCAAGAGGTGAAGAAAGAACCACCCTAAAACAGGTGGGTTCTGCCTCTCTTATTCCTCGGCTTCAGTGGTACGTGAAGCATCAAACTGGACACTCGGATAATTTATGTAAAAAATAAATCCTTAACAGGCAGCACAAGTTGAACAGTAGCATTTCTGAACATTTATCCATACAGACATATATAAGGAGGGATCAAGGTAGTCTACCTTAAGTTCTACTTTCAAAGAGGAACATTTACTAGCCACCATTTACTTTGCAACACAACATGAACTGTGGTATGACTACAGCTTATAAGTTGTACACTTATTTTACTAAGGATTCAAGGAAACAGTGTTTTCACATGTTTTTAAAAAATGCACACAAAACCTAAAGGGCAGAATTATAACTTACAAGAACAAGCTGTCTTTTGGAAAAGAGGACTTGAGTAATGCTTCCTACCCAGAAGAATAAAGATGGAGAAATCCTTTCTAGAGAAGAGGAAGTTGGTAAGATTGAGGCTGTTCACTGAATTTTGTAGTAGTCAATTCAACTAGAGGGACACGTGCTTTTCAGGGAGACTAAAGGCATTTCAGAGAAGGTATAAATGCAGTATCTTTGTGGTCTTTATAAGGTATTTGAAGTTTTGTACGTAAGTTCTCCTAAAAAGAAGTCCTATGCACAGGGAATCTAATTCTTAATTGCCATTAAAAATTCTGCCCCTCTTTGTAAAAACAACTGCCAACAATCCAAAGGCCCCCAGCAACAAGATTTGTGCTAAGCTACATAAAACTGGATTCTGTGGCTGGATGAATAATGGATGTGGCCACTCACAAGTTACCCTGCAGCCACACTTTGTAAAGTTACAGTACAGAGGAGCTTTGCACAGGAGTTGCAGTAAGTAGGTTGCCCTGTGCAGGAGACATTACACGTTTGGAAGTCTGGCAAACTCTACTGTGGACCTTCACTGTTCTAAAGCAGAGCTGGTGGGATTTCTTTCTACTTCAAACACCTGTCTCAGGAGAGAAGCTATGGCTTAGGGAGTGCTTCTGAGCACTGCTATCAGCCAGCTTCCCTTAACAAGGGGCTGCCTGGAAACAAAACCCCATTCTACCACTGATGGAGAAGAAATCAAATTTTTATTTTGTCAGGATTAATAGCCTACGGTTGAGAACCAATACAAGATTAAACCAGTTGATTAAATGAAAGGCAGCTCTAAGACCTCAAACCAGAGACTATTCAGATTCATATCCAAATGAGAGATTAAAACAGTTTCATCAGGCAAAGGTTGGCAGAACACTAACAGGAAGTGACTAAATAAGCAAAAAGTAGGTGAAGAAAAGGAACTATTCCTAGTTTTGCTTCCACTTTTCAATAAATTTACTATCTTCCCCCTCTGTTAGTCAGACATTCTATTTCCTATGTAAATGGTCAATATAATCAACCTTCACACAGTACATTTCATCAGTGCTAACTGCACTCCCCCATCAGTCAGAAGTTTTTCTCCTCAGCCTTACCCCATCCGATAGCCCTCAATTCCAGCTGCACTGAGATGACAGCTTTAATTTTATTATTAAAAAACAAACTTTCCTCTTAGTGCATAGTAGCTTTCTTCTTTATTAAAACCTTTAAAGCAGGTTGTCAAGAAAAGGTTATCGAAAAATTGCTATAAATATTTCTATAGTCTTCCCCACTGTATTGTTGTGTTACCACCTCTTTTTAGCAGTGCTAAATCAAGATAAATCCAACTTACTGATAATCGGTAGAGCTTCCCTTTCTTTTCCTATTACAATCCATTCCTGAAGTGCTAAGGGAACTGGAGATCAAGTCAGCAGGGTCTGGTGACATAAAGTCACTAATTGTGGAAGATATGTCCATCCTTTGGTCTGCCATTGGACTGTCTAACATCAGGGAAAAAAACACAACAAACCCACCAACCAAAAAACCACTGTGTTAATATAAGAAGACTTAAATATTTTTAACCAAAAATGTTATCATCTCAAATCATCAATCTCATTCTTAAAAAACTGCAAAAATCACAGTTTCTATTATTTCCTTTTCCCATAAAACAGGTAATAGGCAATTTCTACCTTTCCAGTTACTGCTGTATTGAATATTGCACATAAAACATGACCATTCACAAAACACATTACTTAACACAATTGTTTTTACAGAATTGCCAGCATGATCTTGAGCTAAACCAGGTTCACTCTTATGTTACTTGGCCAGTCAATACTGCTGACTGGGAACACTGGTTTTAGTGTGTTTCTCCATTTGAAGATCGTATTATCAAAGTTCACAAACTTTAAAAATTCTAACTCTATTGAATTTCATGGAACAGAATTCAGAAAACTTCCATAGGAATAAGCACTTCCACCTCAGCAGACCCCACAAATAAAAAACTAATAATTCAATGACTAGCCTAAGAAGGCTAGTTATAGGTACAAGTGAATCTAACTGGCTTTTTCATCTCAAACATCCACTTTATAACCCTCTAAGACTGCAAATAATTATATTGTTGGAAGAAACCCTGTGGAAAGTTCATTGCCAAATAACATTGACTGTGAAATAGAAGAGGTTTTACCTGACGGCCTGTCTTGGAAGCCAAAATCCCCTTGGGCAAAGATGATGATGCTCAGCCCAAAGTAGCTGATGACCTTAGAACTCTTCCATGCCTCATATTCTGTTGGTCAAATACTTCCAAAAACCTGAGAGGGAGGAAAACCAGCAAGCTTAAAAACCACCTTCAAAATAAGTTGTTTAGAACAATTGTTCCAGACACAGTTTACAAAAGCAAGAGATGTTTCCTACTCAGGAATCAAATACTCATTTCCTTATAAAGTATAGAAGCTTTACCCATCCATCAAAGGGGTTAGATGTTGGGATGTGCATCTCCAGTGGACCAAGCTTTGGACAGAAGGAATATCTTTAGCATAACTTCTTTTTGGATCCTGTTTACCATTCTTTGGTCTTTACATAAACCCCTTCTGCTCATGGACAATGACCACACGATCACAATAATGAACACACATTTGTTGTCAGATGCTGCCAGAATGAGTTAAACTGCTGTCACAGGCAAAGGACAGACTTGTCCTGACTGCCTCACTTTTAAGGTGGCCAGAGCAGACAGTTTGGGCTTGGCTTACTGTTTTGTTTTCCACTGTAGCAGTTGGTATTTTTGAAGGACAGGGGTTAAACGTTGTTGTACCCTGCAGCCTTCTGGTTTCATGTAAAATTCACACCCCATTCTACAATTCAAGTCCTCAAATGTGTCTCCCAACTACACTACAAACTTAGTGGCCGGTCTGCAGGTGGATGTCCTTCCCTTCCAGATCACTGTCACAGAATAAGTTTTTCAGCAAAACTTAATATGGAGGAGTTAGAAATCGTTCTGTATTTTCCTCCTGCAAAAAACTTCCAAAGTCTATCGAATACCCAGGATAATCACTGGTTAATGCACCTGTGAGCATCCTGACTCTTCCAACATGTGACAGCAGTAGAGCTTCCCAGTTACACAGAACAAGCAGCTCCCATGACACCCTCAGAGCTTTACAACTCAACCAACCAGTAATTTGTCAACACAACCACATTTTATCCAAGTCAACTGAATCACATATGTAGACATGTTGTGAGCTATTAGCCAAAAGAAAACTCACAAAATCCAAAGTTATTTCCTATGATTTTCTTCAACTCTGCCACAATAGCAAATTCAGAATTTCAGAAGGTTACATGATCTAATTTTTCTGGCCCTGTTATGGGAATAACAATCAGGATCACAGCTCTGCAGTGTAAGGTCAGGCAAGTCATTGCTTTAATACCATCAAGTTTTGAACAGAGGATCACTGTTCTAGAAGCAAAGCTCCCAAACTCTTGCTGAGCGTTCACTGTCCATCCCACCCAACAAGGTCTCTGTGGTCCTTTCCAAAAAAACCTGACCCTGTTTCCATTTTTGAGAATGTGTGAACATACTGGTACAGACAAGGTAATAGGCCAGCTGAACCCAAAGTTCACTGACAAAAACTAACCAGCACAAATTTAAGTCACATTATAAAATGCCATTGAATCCATAACCACATTTGTTTTACAAGGCTTTCATTCACGCTCACAGTTCCTTGCAGATCAGGCCCTACTTTCTCCCTATGCCAGCCTTTTCCCAGTTGTCTGCTTTGCCCCTCTTAACCCAAGCAGTCCAACAGCTACAGACTTGATACTGTGGTGTAGGAGATTACTGCATCTTAAAATTTACCAGTTAAACCAGTCACTGGCCATTCTTCTGTGCTTGGTTCAGACCCAAGACCATTATCTTCAGTCTCAGTTGGTGTGCAGAAGTTAGTTATACCTAAACTGAGTGTGGCCCACGGCTAAGCCCTAAGAATCCAGTGACAACAGTACTGTCACAGCAAACTACTTATGATGCCTCTTTTTCACACTGTCTAATCACTGTGAATTTATTATTCCATCTTGGAACCTGATATAAATCCCAAGCACTGCACAATGTAGTTTCTGAAATTTCTGACCCAATCACCCACAATTAACTTTCACAAATTTCTGAACACCTCTATATGTGAGAATGGTTGCTGAACTCACATTTTACTGCTATAAATAAAATTTCATGGACCACCTATGATGACCTCAGACAAAAGGCTGGGATGAGCTGGAACTAACAAAGAAAAAAATGGAGTGGAGGAAAAAGGGTTTGTAAGTTTACTACAGTCCTTCTTTTTAAGAATGCCTGGACCAGCCTGCAGTTTAGCTTCATGATCAGAACATTGCCCCAGTCTCCATGTAGTAATGAAAAAAAGAAATTATTGTTCATCCCCCCCAAAATTTCAAATCAGTTTTATAGAAAAAAAATCTTAAAATCAAGTATCCATTCAGCTGTGCTGTTATTTTATACCTGTCTGTATTTGATAGCTTCAAAGCAGCTATTTTAAGTGTCTTGACCATTTAAGCAGAAAAAAAAATGCATAAAAAGCAGAATTCTCCATTTCTTTTCCATCAGCCCTTTCTCTATCATGTCCCAAATGCTCATCCCAGTTCTAACAACCACAGTTCTACATTTTAGCATCACAGGAGTTAAGAACCATGCATGTCTCTTGAAATGAGTTTTAAAGTTAAGAAAATGTCAACCCAATGACCAGAGCAAAAATCAGCACGCCCCACTAAATAGCAAACAGTTCAGAGAAATGTTTTTTCACAAATCTTTCTTAAAATTCTGAAAAATTGAATATTTTACTGTCTTTTAAGTCTCCAGCTGCTACATGTTCAATGGCTAAAAAAAATTCTCTACGAGAAGGAACACAAAAGTTACCCATAAATATAAGCAAAGTTCAAATCTTCCATTTACGATGCTGAACCCATTGCCAAAGTACTCTTAAGGACCTACTTGAAAAAATGCCATGTAGTCTACTTCCTGATTAAATTCTCTGTAGATGAGAATCAAATGATATTTTGTCAGTGTATCTCATGACAGTTTCTCTCTACAGCCTGTTTGGGACTAATTCCTTCAGGATTCCCCTTCCTTGCATTCCATGTTTCTCCGATCCCCTGTAACAAGGCTAATGAGACAGTAAAAAGAAATCTGTTTGTCCATTAAAAAAAGTTCGGTGACACGTGACCAGCTTAATCATGCAGCAAAGCTGATCACGAGTACACAAACACCTCTGAGCAAATCAAGGTCAGAGCTAAAGTAGGTCAACTACATGAGCCAAGCACCCACCCGGGAGTCAAGACCTCTTTACACAAGCCCCATCGGTTTTGGTTCCCCCTAGGCAAGAGTCAGCAGTGCCCAGTGTACATTCAGATTTATTCTAAAAGAAGTGCAATTCATAACTTTACGAATCAGAAGTGTCTCGTATCTCAAAAGCACTATTTTGCAATGACAGAGGAAAACTGTGGTTTCCTGAGAAGTAATTGAAAAGATACTCATTGTCCCTACGCGTAATGACTGAACCAAAACCAGCTCCAGACAGGAAATCATCTACCTCCCTTTGCAGCAGTATTCCATTGCTGGAGTTAAGCATCACAGTGCAAACTAGCACTAAACAGAAGAAGAGGTTATTTATCTTCCCCAGCAGCATTTTTCTGCTGCTGGAGGCTCCTGGCGCACACACACTCCGTAACGGGGAGATTTCGGCTCAGCAGCACGAGGACTTCCAGAATCCGCGGGATGATTTCAGGATGCAGACCAGCACACATGGGCATGGCTGCTCCAAGTAACAACCAGTTCCTACTTCCGAATCTTTATTATGGAATACTCCATAGGAATCACTGGAAGATCTCTGAACTAAGGCAGCTGTGTTTTCCTTTTCCCCCAGTACTTAAGGAGCAGGTGTCAGAATACTTTGTATCTTCCCAATATATTGATACTGTTTAGTTTTAATGACACACTGGTGTTCCTACGACTCCCTAACAGTATTTGTAAGACCACCCTGTACTCCCAGAAGACAAAAAGCCCTGTGGCTTCCTCTCACATGCAGATGCATCTCACCACACTCTCTAGTGGTGATTTTACCCTGCTTTGCTTGTTAACGTCATCCTTTCATCTCGCTCCTCAGCATGTCCACCAGTCCCTGGCAGCCTATGATCCACATCTGAGTTTTGGAATTCCTCCTGACGTCAGTGGCTTGTTTTGATCCCATCCACACACAGAAGAGAGCAGTGACGCTCCAGCCTCCTGCAGCTCCTCCAGCCCCTCACAACAGGACAAGAGGATCCCCTGCTCTGTGGAGGCAGAGGCACAGCCTTCAGCTGCCCAAGCGACTCCCTCTTCCAACAGCTGCTCCCCATCTCTCCTAAGGAAAAAGTAGCAAGCTGGAGGGAAGCAGCCCATGAATTTAAACCAGCCACACAGCTACAAGATAAACAATTCTGACACAGGGGGAAAGTCTCCAGTAAAGAGAAGAAAACTGTACATGCAGCTTCTCAATAGATCAATATACTGTCTATGTGCACTCCCACATCAAAAACGTCTGTGGGTACTGATGAGTAGAGTCTCTGAGAAAACAGGTCAGGTCATGGCATCACCTCAGTTTTCCAGACTGTCACAGTGATAATGGAGCCACAGAAAAATATGCTACATTTTTTCTTGTTCATAAAGCACTGAGACTTCCAGTTCAAGAGGGGTCTTGGTTCCTATCTCTCCTTGTTTATAAGGCAAAGTACCTAAAAGCTTTCCTTTCAGCTACTTAACAAAGAACTTCTCTGTTCACTCAACACCAAGAGTAAGTGGTGACTAAAACAACTTTCTCTTGCACTGGGGAGCTCAGAACTAGACCCAGAACACAGAAGTGTTTCCCAGCAGTACTCACGACATGGGAAGGATCACTTCCCTCAGCCTGCTGGCAGCATGACTCCTAACACAATCCAGGAGATTGTTGGCCTTCTTTGCTGCAAGAGCACCATTGCTAACTCCTGAACCATCCATATCTTTTCTGCCAAGCTGTTCTCCAGCTGGTCAGTCCATAACCTGTACCAGGACATGGGGTTTTTCCTCTCCAGGTGCAGGAATTGATATTTCCCTTTGCTATCTTCCTAAGGTTCTTTATAAAGTTCTTGGTGACCCTTTTCTCTGGCCTGTGGAGATCCCTCTGCTTGCAGCACACCCATGTGGTGTCTCAGACACTCCTTCCAGGTCTGGATTTGTCTGCAGCTCTAAGTATGAAGCTCAGATAGCATGGAAAGAAAGGAAAACAGGCTGGTTCTTGAAAGAGAACCCAACAGATTTAAACCACCTTCAAAAATCCTAGCTCATACTCTTCTTTCAGTGAAGAAGATAAACATGTGCTTCAAGGCTGGTGCAGTCCCATGGGAAGGCCTTTGGATAGAGGTATGGACCACCTTCACAGCAGAGAAGCAGAACTGGATCAAAACCAAAGCCTACCCATGTCACTTCCAGGAATCAACCCTGTTTGTCTAGACCACCTGTCTGTGCTATAGATGAGCATTTCCCTCCTTAGCAGGGGACTGGGATGTACCCCTAGAGATACAGCTAAAGGTTGAGCATACAGTTCTACAGAACAGCCACCAGAGACTTCATCAGAACCAGCACCCTGATTATCCAGCTGATCCCCAGGTACAGGAGATTTCATTTCCTCTCACATCTCAAGACACTCTGCCTCTCTACCTATTCGGTGAATCCCAGCTGCAAGAGTGTTTCAACAAAGCTTGTTAGTTTGCAAACATTACTGAAAGCTTGATCTAGTATAAGCTTCTCGTCAGCCAAGATTAGACTCTCTGAGCTCTCATTCTTTGAAGTGAGCTTATGTTGGTCTGTTTGCATATTTCATTTTGGGCAGCCATCAAAAGGAAACATCACAAGGGAACTAATCAAGCCCTTGTGAAAAGGTGGTGATGCACACTCTTGGAAATCAGTACTAACACGCTGCTGTTACCAAAGGAATTTGGTCTGCTTCAATGATCAATCGGCCAGCACATGTACTCCTTAGGTTTCCAGAAACTCCTTCCACAGGGAAAAGAGAAAGGCAGCTGCCTTTCTTGGAAGACCAGGTTTGAAGGCATTTCTGAAACCTCTGCACATGAAGCGAACTGTAGCCCCTCTACAGCTACTGGAAGCAACAAGTACTGGTCCTCACATCACCAGAGAGCGGGTGTAACTCTCAGTGCTGAAGTGATTCCTAGGCTCAGCCAAAGCACACAGAGTAAGACTAACCAGCACTTCAGGGGTCTCCACCTGGAGCAGGAACCACTGAATTCTGCCTCAGAGCTGTGCAAATGTTTTACTGGGTGCCTTCTGACATTTTATAGACACACTGAGATCACTACAGATATTCTAGGAACACATGTTCATATTTCATCTCAAATGTCAACATGGATACATTAAGGAGGGTTTTACAAAAAAAAGTGTATCTGTCACACACCACCTGTAAGGTAACAGCTGATCTAGAAAGAGTAAGAAAAATTACACTAAGAATTATACCCAAGTATAACAATCAATGAAAGATCCACTCTCAATCAGCACACTCGTTCATGCTTTTGGATGTCTTAATTCAACAAATCAAAAACATCCGGACTGATTTCACTGGAAATGGATACAACCGAAATGAAGTTTAAAAAAATCAGTAATTCTGTGAACACCTGCTTGTAGAAAAAGGACTCAGCTTAATATCAGAAGTGTTTTAATTATTGAAACAAACCAAACAAACCCAAGCCAACATACTTTAAGACAATGCTTCAGAAATATTGTTCAGCACAGCACCCCAGAATTTCTGTAATGTAAGTTATAGAACAAAGTAATTATATTTTACATTAAAAATAGGGTCCACCAACATTAAGTGCTGGTAAACTAAGTTCACAGGACTTTGTGTATGTGTGAGAAGAAACACGACTGGGGAGGATGAGAAAACTTAAAATTAATAGACAACAAACTTTTAGTCCTTCGGGCCAGTTATTTCCATCTACTCATTTGACATCAAAATCAATCGTTCTTTTAGTAATGACAGAGCCACAGATGGAGTTAAAAAAAACCCAACCAAACAAACACAACAAATGAAATCTAATCCCTCAATTACTGCAACATAAACTTAGCTGAAGTCCTGAGTTTCCAGTCCAGGTCCAGCCTCCAGTGTGTGAAGGACTGTTTCACAACCACTTAATGCAATCCTTGCTCACCAACCCTAAGCCATCCCAGGGATTTGGAGGGGGTGGGGGGCACAGCATGGGATATGAAAGACAGGAAAATACATCCTACCATGTGAGTAAATCAATTATCCTACATTAATGGGTTTCAGGTAAAAATCTAATCAAAGTTATTGTTGACTTCTTTAGTAGCTTATGTATTTCCAGCATGCTTTAATCAGAAACACTCACCCAAACCCACAAAACAACAAAAACCTTCTCAATTGAGGAGGCACTGGTTCTCTGAAGTCTCTCCAATTGTACACATTACTTCTGATCTGTCAACAAAATAAGATGCACTGTAGAGTCAACTTCAAAGCCCAAATTTTTAGAAGATTAGAAATTTCTCTGTAAGAGGACTGAACACAACCTCGACTGACATTTCTGGAGCAAGAGAAGCACACAAGGTAACAAGTAGGTAAGCTACTTAACTCACTCCCCATGTTATACAAACAGTAGGAATTTACAACCAGTGCATCTGTAACTCACAGCTGGGAATGCCTCCTTTTTTGCACCTGCAGTCCAAAAGGTGCAACTTTCTGTTTCAAGATTTCATCTGAAATATGAGCACCAGTTTACAGCAGAGAGATGTTTTAGAACAAGTTTTAAAGACATCTTAATGCTTCAATTGCCCAAACAGAACAAGTAACTTTCATATAGTTAAATGCAAATCTTCTAACCTAGAATGGATGGATAAATGTCCCAAGCCCAACTGTTCATTGTAAGCATTAATATGACTGTGGTATGAACTGGGCAAGTTTAGTTTCTTAACTGCAGCTCAGTGAAGCTCCTGGATCCTCACGAAGCAGCAAATATTCTTCCTGTAGTTCATAATCTCAAAAGTTGTCTTTCAGTGGCAGGAAGGCAAAATCCTCTCGGAAGTTCTAAGAAATGTCTTTTAAATGAAACAGCAGCCTAGCAAAAGACTTCCCCATTGACTTCAGAAGTAGAAGCTGTGTCAGCTCCCACTCCAATGCTCACCCAGTCCAGCTGGTGACTTAGCACATCATGGAACCCCTTCCAGGGCTTCTTCCTCAAGTTCACAACTACTGCTTGTACTTTAATACCTCCTGAAATAGGATCTCTTCACTTAAATATTTCAAGTGAGCACAAGCTTTAACTCAATTCACTCTTCTCACTATTTTAGTACTCCATTAGTTACTCCAGCTTTCAGTCACCAAATTCTTCTAGGCTTTTATCAGGTTTTCATTTTCTTCTCCCCTCCTCTTCCTGGAGCATTATAGGCATCCAAACCAGACAATATATTCAAGCTGTGGCAGGACTAATACGGCCCAAGTAGTATTTTCTCACTTGACTTTTAAATTTTATGCATTATGGGAAGTTAGCCATGTTTTGGTTGAATAGGTTGAACCTCTACACACTTCTTTTAGACTCTGAAGTGCATTTATTAAGGTGAAAATCCTAGTCTCCTGTATTTTGAGTCGAATCACCTGGTCCACATGCTCTTAAGACAGACTGTACAGAGCTGATTCTGTTTTCCAGTCACATTATTGCTACAACAAACACAAACATTTGGCATGTGTGAGACCTTTCATTCAGAGATCTATTGCCAAACTACAACTCAATGCTTTCTATCTTCAGGGAACAAAGCATTGAAACAAGAGGGCAAAAATATCACAATGAGCTAAGACAGGTGGTTCTATTTATAGCTGATACTTTAATTTCCAGTTTTTGCATACTCCCTCTGGTCCTGCTGAATTTCATCTCTGGCTGGCAGAAGCCATCCCTGGTCTCAGCACTCTGCCAGCCTGAAAAAGCAAAGCCAACGGGCTGTCACTTTCCCTTCCATCCTAAAGTAAGCCCTGGGAAAAGGAAGAAACTCTCCTCCTGCCTGGAAGCAAGCTGGGATATTCCTCATTCCAGCTGCCTCTCTACCATTTCCTCCAGCACACATATCCTGCAACAGGTTCAGTTTTCCCCACTGGTTTCTTAGAAGCTCTTTCTGACTTCACACAGAATCAGCTGTCAATCACATCCATATGACCATCAGTATCTCCTCCTTCAGACTAGCTCAGTAGTGTATTAGAGACTCAACTTTTGTTCTCCCTCTATTCCACTGGGTTTTGGATAGGAGGGCATCACAGCTTTTTGTTAAAAGTATGAGTAGGAGTCTGCTAAAAAAAAATAGATTCCAGAGAACATAATGGTGGCATAGTTACTGTATACGTTAACAAAGTTTATGTGTGGAAACAGATAAATTTACAACTTCAAATTATTGACAAATTTCCAGTTTTCAGAAAACCTCTCCCGACACACACTCCTGCAGCTACCCCACTTCGCACCTGGAGTCCCTCTGTCGGTGGAGCAACAATGAACACTGACGTAAATAAGTTCAGCAGATTCATTTCCTGAAGTCACACTATTTGCCAGTCAAATCCAAATCAAACTCGTGAAAACTGTGACACTGAGACAACTTTAGCACTTGCAACTTGCACTGTATAAAGACACAAACATCAAAAAAAGATACCCATGCCATTTTCAGTCTTGCTCAATGCTTCAGAGGTCACAACGCTCCCCATTCCTGAAATCCAGATTTTTAAAGGAGCAGTTGGCTGCTAAGGCTGCAAAGGCAGCATTTCAGAGCTATGACAGCTCACACTGGGGCATTATTCCCCACTCTGCTCCTCGAAGAGAGTCACAAAAAGCAGTTGGAAGCACAGCAAGAGTGAACACTGAGAAGTAGGGCAGTGTCCCAAGGCCCCCTGGGCCAGCACTAATATTGATACAGCACATTAGGAGCAGAATTGCTGCAGCTGATGACTCCCTGTCCAGCCAACAGCAGTGCTTGGCACTGCTATGGAACAAGGCAAGCGGGACGGCAGGACAGCTTCCTCCAGTTTCAAGTGACAGTGAAACCACAATGACAACTCAAAGAAGTCCTTTAACAGGACATTAAAAGCAAAGTTAGATGTCTCCTTGTATCATATACTGAATGCTTTAGTGAATACACTCAGCTTCTACCTAGCATTAGCTACTTCTTACATTTCCTTCTCTCATGGATAAACTGGAATTTCTGTGCCATGTGACATCTTCAAGGTGAGCCACAAACACCCTACAATGTGCACTTCACTAAAGCCAGCATCTAGAACATTTTTGGTTTTAAGGCTCTGTAATTACAGCATTCAAGGTAAGACACAGTGGAGCAGATCAAGCAATAGTTTAGGGAGAAGCCATGCAGAATATGGCTTGGAGAAAATTGTATTTGTCTAGCTCAAGGTAAGTATGAGATCCTTTTGAAAAGTACAGCAAACTCACAGCAAAGTTTCACAGAACAGCTGATATAACATCTTAGTGCCAAAAGGATGACTTTATTTCCTTCTTTATTCTCCTGTCACTCTTCCCTCAGATTTCCCTTGCAGTACTCCAGCAGACACGTTTATGAAGTCCCCAGAGCCTGTCTGTACCGTGTGTTGAATCCATCAGGCTGAATAATAACTTGACAGAAAGCACAGTCTTCTGGGGGGTGAGAAATCTCAGTCATCTTGCTGAAAGGTCAGATGATACCCAGAAGCAGCTCAGAACAAGGGGAGGAAATGTGTCAGAAAAGGGGAAAGGGAAGAAATGTCCTATTCAACAACAGTAAGTGGTTACAATATCCCCATTACAGCCCTTCTGCACTTTCAAGATACTTACAGCACTCCCACAGGATTTGTTTTCAACATGCAAATCCCACCATGTTTTGAGCAAGACAAGGTGTGTTGAAACCTTTCTACTGATCCACATCTGCACTGTGACATTTTCTCTGCTCAGGAGTTTGCTCTTTTCTGAATGACAAGCTATGAATATATAGACACAGTAGAGGAGTATATCTATCCATTCTGCAGTCACTGCTTCAGTGGGAGTACAAGCTTTATTTTCTTGACAAAGGCCTACAGCAATAGGAAAGCCATTTACAGAAATGGCTGATACAACATATTCCTTTTTATTACATCTATACATTAACGCTGATCTCAAGAACCACCAAATTTCCAAACCTGTAATGTTCAGCAGCCAGAGATACAGCTGGATGCAAGCCTCAGACTTGCATTTTTCCAGACAAGCTTTTAAACCTATGATTTCTAATTTAAATCAACAGTGAAGTTTGAATGCATACTTTCACATTACAACTGAAACTGAAGAAGTTTTAAAATTGCTGCTGTATTTAGAACAAAGACACATTCCCAAATCATTATAGCCCTTAAAAGCAGAGGAATGATCAGGGAACTCCAGCAATTCACTTAAAAGGTTTCTTATGCTATGCAGACATCTCAATTATTACCAGAAAAAAAAAAAAGGAAATGCAAGTGGGGAAGAACAGTGCATAATACACATACAAAACAAGACAGAAAAAACCCTGCCAAGACAAAACATGAGCAATTGAGGAAAACTTGTTCAGAAAAAAGCCCAACACAACAAACCACAGCCACACATACCAAAAAAGGACTCCTCATAAAAGTGAAGGTTGAGTGTTTGATTTTTTTTTAATGATTCCTTATGCTTGGCTCAAAGATCCACCCATGCAACAACTCCCTTCCCCTCCTAATGAAGAAGGGATGTGTTATAGAGCAAAGGGACATCTGACTAACAGTTGCAACCAGAAGTTTTTCCGACCCATTGTTTTATTGCAAAAGAGAACATTCCACGACCTACGCAGTCTGATCCCAGTGGACCTAGGAAGGATCACTAGACAGTTCACATTTCTCCTCAAAAAAGCTTAAGTAGGTTTAGATGATTTCATTTCCTCAAGTAGCAGACTTGTGCTAAATATTAATAATGCAGTCCCCTAGTTACCACTTACAAATGCTCATAATTATTTACAGCTCCTGAACAGTACGGAGGATGGCTTGGATATCATCCAACAAATCCACAGCAATTACATTTATTAGAAAATGGAAAACTTTCCAGTTTCACTCAGTGGAACAAGACAGGCAGTAAGCTCTCCTTAAAGAACAATGGAGTAAGCTCGTCCTCTTCTGCTTAGAAAACTGGGAGGACCAAGGCCTCCAAAATCATCAAATGTCACAGGAACATCAATAAAGCTTGGCTGAAAGGCTCAAAACAACACAGCTCTTCACACATGAGGTAGAAGGCTGTGGAAACTCTCTGCCAGGTAACAGAAAGGCTAGAAGTTCATGTGGTTTCCACAGACAGGCAGGACCAGTTCACAGAAAGGAATTCTGCTGAGGGTTACCACCACATCTGGCCTGTGAAGTCCCTGAACTGAGAGTAACTGTGGGCCCTAATCCTACTCTTCATCAGGAGCAACTCACAGCCCTGCTCGAGATAGGAGTCACAGGAACTGGGTCTTCATTATGGCACACAATGGTCTCTCTTGCCTTCTTTCAGTTATTAGCAAAAGAACAGTATCTCAATTTTTAAGTATTCAGAGAAACTTCTACTTACAAGTGGGATATACACGGAACCCTCAGAGGGAAAGTGTGAAATATGCAACATCCTCAAAACCCCTTCCTGGTGAACTCTGTTTTAAGTTAACTCACCTGCAATTATCATCCTAACACCACTCAGCACCAGGTGGAACATTTAAACTGAACCAGTACACATCATGAGCTTAGCAAAAGAAAAGTAAAAGCTTAGCTTATCAGAAAAAACCCAAAAAAAGCCAAATACAGGAAGCCAGGTTTATATGCTTGGTGTCTGCTTTCCTACGTGGAATTGCAAATCCAGTTTAAACAGCTAAACTCCCATGCAGCACCCAGAAACAACAGCACTGAGCAGGGAACCACGTAACAGTGAGCAGGCACAAACCACCCAAAACAAACACTCAGAACGGCAGGGCCGGGCCTCACCTTGCTAAGCACTTCAGCTCATACATACACTTCTCCACTCTCCTCAGGTCTTTCCTACAACATCAGATCTTTCCTATCGTCAAGCAGAGCTCACAACTCTTTTCAAAGGAGGTCAAAGCAGCCACTAGAGCAGGCAAACTGTTACTGATCAAAGAATCATTAAGGTTGGAAAAGACCTCCAAAGTCATCAAGTTCAACCTTTGACCTTTGATTACACATGGGGAAAAACCCAACCAGACAAATATGCTTAGAACAGAAAAGAATCACCTATTTCAGAGGATTATATACTAAACAGTAGATATAAATAGTTCTGAAAATAGCTTTTTTCAGAGTCCTATTTTTCTGCATGGTTCACTACATAACACGGGCTAGAGTCTCACGTACTATTTTGCCCTGTCTTTGATAGAGAAAAACATACCTTTTTTGTATGTGTGTTTTCTTCAGACACTCATCTGGTGCTCAACTGAAATGTTTTTTAAGGCTATCTGCTAAAGTCCCTTCAGCTGTCTTCAAAGATTCCGTCTCCTCTCCCATATGCACTGAATTTATTTGTTGTCCCTGAAGGTACAAGCTTAAAATTATTTTCAACAAATTCTGAAGCAACTGACTAAACAGAAAATATTTACCCTGAGTAACTTAACTGACAAATGTAAAGGTACTTTCATTATCTTCATGTTAAATCACGACATCTTTGTTTTCCTAAAATGATTATTAGCTCTTTAGGTTTCTTTCCCCCTTTTGTCTTCTCAAGTACCAGTGCTTGAGATTTTCTTCTTACACAAATCATTGGTATAAAAACTTGATACTCTTATGTCAAAATGAAGAAGTGTTACATTTTGCTCCCTTAAGATTACAGACCAAAAGTGAGGCTTGCTTTGCTTTTTAGCTTTGCTGACCAAAACTCATAGATATTAGATTTTATCTATGCTTTACAGAGCAACAACATGAGAACCTCCTGCAGTACTTTCAACCTTTTAACTTGTTTTGCTGCGAAAGTCTCTATAGGTAGTCGCCTCCTCTCTGCTCCAAGTCTCTCCGGCCTCCCCTCTCCTTGTCAGACTGGTAAAAGCTCTATGTGCTTCCGCTTCCTTCTACTCAAACACGGAGTATTATACAGATAAGGAGGCAAGTTTTCTCTCAATACTGATACCAGATTCATTCATATCTGTTCCCTTGTACAAGAGTGTTCTGCTCTCCTCTGCTGCAACAGGAGGCAACCTCATCTACTATTTTATAGGACAAACTGATATGCTGTAATTCAGGCCAAAGTTTACTTTACAAAGAAATCCTGGAAGAACTGCTATGTTGTAAGAATCCATCACCCACCTCCCACCTTGTCTGTTCCAAAGCTTAGTTGTTCTTGTTCCTAACTTTCAAGTTTTCTATCCTGAATTTCACTAAGTCACCTATCTGCTATTAAACCTAATTTCATTTTCTCCTACCAGATAACGTTATCAGGTCATTGACTGAAGGATTAATCCAGTGAATTGCTTTTTCCTCCTTTAACTAAGTTTACTTGTGTTCCTTCCATCTGACACCGTACATTTATGTTTGCAAAACAGTTCATTCCTTGAGCTCTTTTCAGTTTTCTATTAATGCTTTATTAAGTCCAGGAAAGTATTAAAGTTATGACATAATTAACATCATACATAGATCAACTTACCTTTGAGTCCAGCTTGATATCCTTGTTTACCAAGGCACAGATTCTTTTGTCCACCTCTCCAAGGCTGCCCTGGGAACTGCCAGTCAATAAAGTCCTTCCACCCTCAGTCACTTCCTCTTCTAAGTGTGATATACAGAAACAGCATTGTTGGCTGCTAGTTAGAAAGGGCACACGTATTTCTCAAGCAAGATCTTAAGCAAGCCAAGTGGAAATTGCCAGAAACAATTCTACTGACTAATCCTAGCTTAGATCACACACAGTAACTGCATGAATCAGTTTGATAGGTTATTTAATACAGGGCTACATGGATTTTTACAGTGCAGCACAGACTCCTCTTTGGAGACTGATGTGACAGAATTCACACTTTATTAGTTGAGAACTCGCAGATCTAACCTTTTAACCCTTTGTACATGGCTTCAGCATTCAGCTGTGTGCTCCCATACAGCACTGGCACTTGCCTAACCCCACAGTGAACTGTCCAGAGATCCAAAATAGATTAAAACTAATCCTGTAAAAAAGCAATTTTAAAAAAAGCTACAAGTCTGAGTAGATCACAGTAAGGTGATTCAGGAAGTCAAACAGGTACAATGAAGGCGGAGAGATGATGAGCTCGCCAGCAAGTGTCCATATAACTTCCCTCACAAACACACCTGAACGCAGGAACACACAGCTAAACTCCTACAGGGATATTACAGCAAGAATAAGCCTACAAAGTCTCCAGTGTAATAGAAGCATTCTAGAAACAGTCTGAAATGTATTTATTTTGTTTGTGAGCTGCCACTTCGAATAAATTTACACCTTTAGAGAAGGCTGTTTTATCAACGCCCAAGTTAAATCCAACTCCAATACACGGGAGCACAGTCAAAAAAGAACCTGGATGAATGTTCTTCAACATCCAGGTAAGTTAGATCCAGGTAAGTAAGTCTAAGAAGTCTAAGAAACATTGCTCTGCATTGGAAAGGCACATAAAACCATCAAATCTAATTGCACTGAAATGACTGATGTTTACAGCCTCAACAGCAGGAATGTGAAAACTATGAAGATAAGCAGAACACAACAACACAAGAAGCCACCAGGAACTCAGTGACCACCCCTTTGAAGAGTGGAAAACAAGAAAAAGCTCACATGTGGAAATGATTCTGATGAGTACACTCCTGGAAGGATGTGTGGAAAATACAGAACTACACCGTAAGGAATGATTGAAGAGAAACTCACACGTTGCTGCCAAACAAAAACTCAGCCAAATTACGTCATGGGAGGAGTTAAAGGGGATATGCTGGATTGTAGCTGGAGGTGAAAAACTATGGTACTTCACTAGAACATGCAATTAGGTTTGCTAGAAAAGGCAATCAAAGTTAACTGGATTTATCCCTAATGTTTATTCTTTAAGCAGAAACCTGCTAGTGCATCAAGATTCTTTCAGGGCCTGGAAGTGCAGGAGAGTTTCTTTTCCTGTTTCCTGAAAGTCTTTTGAAATCCACTTGCCAGCCACTCCTCCAGGCAAACCTGAGAACTTGCACCAATATTATTTTGTGACCTGGTTGCCAACACAGCACCGTTCCAAAACATCGTCATCACCACAAAACACACACGCACAAAAAAGCAAACAAAGCACTCACAGAATGGAGAAAAAAGCACAGAAAGCCACACACAAGCAATTCTAAGGGTGAGTTTTTGTGTGCGTGTGTCTGTAAACAAAGTCAGAGACCAGTCAAGACACCAGTTACCAGCTTTTCCAAAGACATCAAACAAAATTCAGCAGAAGAACAGAAAAGTAGGTTTCATTAACGAATAACTGAAACCAGTACTTTTCCAGGTTTGTCAAGGGACACCATCATTCCAGAATGTTTGGAGCTACCGGAAACTAGCCAGCCACAGAAATATCCTAAAACTAGAGGACAAGTCGGATGAGTGACCAAATATCTGTTTTAAAAAATAAGAAGCATGCATCTGAAATCAGTGCCAAAGAAAGTAGATTACACAAGTGTTACAGCACACCATGAATGAATCCGTGGAGGCTTAACCACTTGCCTGAGCAAATCCTGTTCTAAAAGGCACGTTAATTTTCTCTAAATAGCACCCAGAACTCACCAACAGTAATTTAACTATTTAAAGGAACCTAAAAAACCTCCTGAAGTTGAATAATGATCATCAATACGCTACAGTGCTACCTAGGTCTGTAATGAGATACCAACAGGCACTTCTTGCTCACTTTTTTGTTACGTAGATTTTTGGTTTGGTCCTGCTTCTTTCCAAGATGTACAGCTATTTAGTCCTCACTAGTGGTCATAAGCTCTAGGAAGAGAAAAAAAGGTCAATTCATTCTAAGTAGAAGGCATGGATTCTCCTGTTATCTGCTGAGTTAAAACTTTTTCTTATTTCCCATTTACATTCCAAATAAAGTTCAAAATTTTTAGTAAATCTTTTAAAGAAGGGTACATTATAGTCATAGTAAGTTTTACATGTCACTGAACACAAGGACAATTTCCTGAACAGCTATTTGATAAGAACATCAAGAACAAACTATGGTGCCAATATTTCTCTAAAGGGAAGCCCAGGTAGATTTTGGAGTTTTGCTTCCAGAAAACGGAATATTTAAACAAACTGAAAGCAAGATGAGATCTATGCCAAGTTGGAGAATCATTCTTAAACAGCAATTCAAGTCTTTCTGTTTTTATTTTACACAGATAGGTCCCCTCCTCAAAAGGGAGGAGAGCTGTGTGCAATTAGTGAAGTTCAAATCATGTATTGTCTTGGAAAAGAAAATCTTCCTCCACTCAGTCTCTCTCCCATTTCCCATTTCCTCCAAACTTCCTGGCAAGTTTAACTGGAGACAGTGCTGAGTCTCTGCCAATTTCAGATAAATTATCAGTTTGACAACAACTTGGATGCATAAGTGTTCAGCTCAGGCAAAGTCAGGTGATGGTGGTGAATGAGCTCCTGAGAGATTTCGTATCTGAAACACTTCTATATTTGTTCATCTGGAAACCCAGAGGCACATGAGCCAGTGAGGGGAAAGGGAAAAGAGTCAGAGGTCTGGCTGAGTTACTCTTTCTTGTTATAGAAGAGAATTTTTTTTAAATGGCACAATAAATACTGAAAAGCTCCCCTGAATAGCTCCAGAGATGAAAGTAGAAAGTTGCTTATTTTTCTGGCTTCTGGGTTTCAGTATCAAAGCCAGATTTTTTCATCACATTTTTATGTAGATTTATGAAAGAAATGACCCAACATAGCTTAATCCAAAAATATTCTGTCACAAAGCCTCTTCTTCCACATCAAGGCTGCAGTGTAACACATCTAAAACAGCACTCTTCACACGTACTGCCTCTCCCACCTCTCCTTCAGGACTACTCAGTTCGTGAGCTGTGCTGTTTCCTAACCTACAAAAGCAGAAATGTTTGTGAAGCCACAAGTTGCATGGTATCAGTAATCTTAGATAAATCTTCCAGGGAGAACAGCTCTGAGTCACAACAGATTCCCCACGCCTGTATCCTTGCCCTAACACATATACCACCAGGGAGGAGAGGGACAGGATACATGAATGGAAATTCTTAGCCAGGAAGAGGTGGAGTATTGATGGAGGCTGCATTGTCCATAGCAATCCGGTTCAGATGATGGTCAAAAGTACCGTCCAAATTCATCCAGCTGTCAATGGATGATGCAAAGGATTCGTGTGTCATTATAAACCAAACTGCTGGGCACCAAAACCAGGTAATTCTTTTTTGGCCACAGGATTTTGTCCTGTCAAAGTACCTGAGCATAGCCCTGATGATACCGCCCTGAGCAGCGGCGTTTTCCACATGGTCATTAAAAATCTGTAAAAATTCACCAGTCACACCAGAATTCTTGGGAGGAACACATGGATAAAGGACAGTCAGAAAACTTGCACAGCTGTATACAATTGTTAAAATTTGCTCTAAAATGGTTAGTTGATAATCTCCCTGAGAAATGGGAATGGAGAAACATCAGTTTCTACAACAGCTGACTGCAGCAATCTTCTCCTCTGGTGGTTTTTTTTTTTTTCCTCCTCATCACCTTATTCTTGATAATGACAAAAGCATTAGAGTAAGACAAATAAAGAGGCACTCCAGCCAAGAAAATAAAGCCAGCATTTGCTATGGAAACATCTCATGGTCAAACCAGATAAATTAGGACAGGAATTACCTCATTCAACAAATAATGCCAAGTACAGTAATTGAGATCTCTCTAATGCCAGCTGGGGTATCTTAAACAGACTGAACTAGATTTTAAAATGCTCTAATAGGGAAATACCCATCTTTCTTCAGACTGTTTCCTGGCCAGACAAGTTGACCAAGTTGCACATGTCTCAGATGAGGAAAAATATATTTATATAAAAGCCCTAGAATTTGTAAACGAAGTGAAACAGAAAATCCCAACACAAACCTAAACTAGCATAAACTCATTGCTCTTGTATCTGTCTTCCTAGCTAAAACAGGAATATCCAATTGCTGGCCTTCTATTTCTAAAATACAAAGAGCTTCTAGTACTTCTGGAGTCTGGACTCAAACCGCATAGCAAGCATTTGACAAGATTTTGAACAGACTATTCTTTAATTACAGTACACTTACAGAATTCTAATGTTTTCATGTGACAAGTCCCTCTAAGAAGTCACTGAACCTGACTTGGTTTCTAAAATGAACTACAATATTCAGAGGCTGATTTGATCATTGTAGCAAAAGAGTATTTTAAAACAAGAAAAACAGGAGAAACTGTATAAAAATAGGAAGAAAAGAACACTATTTGTAGTAGAAACTTCCAAGCCACAGTAAATTTGGTATAGATTAAAACCACAGTATAATGTTACTCTAGGACAGCAAATTTGCCTGATGTTCTGTAGCTTTATCAGATTGTTAAGGTAAAAAAATAAATCCAAATATCAGAGCCTTCTAGGATCACAAACTTAAGTAAATTCCTGGGTTCATGAATTTGGGCCATACTCTGAGTATAACATAAAAATATTCTTAAGTATCTTGAGGGCACAGTGTTAACTTATTGAATTAATTTCATCAGTAACAAACCAATTTGCAAATGCAAACATTACATGAAATGCCTTGGCAACAAAGCATATTGGGAAAGCAAACAGAGGAATAAATAGGCATCCTGCTTCTTAGTCAACAATCCCAGAACTTCAAACTGGAAAACCCAACATGACCAGGACAAGTTCAAAAACCATTTTCTAACATAAACCTCAAAAATGAACACCTGATTTTTTTTGCAATGTATTCTGGCCCACAGATTCTATCCCGGAAAAATGACTAGGCCATTCAAGTCTATGGGCAAAATAATTATTTTACAAGATAATATAAAAACTAATAAGCCAGTAGCCAAATTGCAGCATGGAGATTTAAAATAAAACTATCAGAGGCCCTTGAATGAAACATAAAAATACCAGTAGAACTCAAACCAAAGGCAACTTGTTGCCACTCTCAACACAACTACAACGCACACACAAAACATAAAGGATAGAAGTTTTGGTATTTTAATATAACATTTTGCTTAATATTGGAACAGAAGTCCTAAATTTCATTAACACTCCAAGAAAAATCCAGATAACAAAGAAATCCATTCATAACAAATCAAGGAAAAAAACAAAACCCAACCAAACCAGTTCAAGGAAACTATAAAACTAACAGCTTTAAAGACAGAAAAAACATTCTTACAAAAAAAAAAAAAAGTTAAAAGAAAAGTTTATTACTTCTATTTTCTTCTGTTTCTTCTAGGAAGTAACTTTTCCTTCTCACTTCAGCTGATAAATATTCTGCAGTACAGCATTATTTAACAATTTCTAGCAGCCTGTCTGATCTTTTCCTTTTTTGTTAGGCAAATTTTCAAAGGCAAAGGCACCTTAAGGAAGTTTCCATGACAAAAAGAACTTGAGATCAAGAATAATACTCATTTCTGAGTTCTCTGGTAGTCTTATTTCATTAACCCTTCAAAACCCATATCAATCCCAACTGGATAATACAAACTTTAGAGCTTTCTAAGTAGTCCAGTAAGAAGTATACATTAAATCTTTAAAAAACATGGATTCCATTAACTTATTTTTAGCTGACACAGAAAGGAATTAAGACAAAAGGCTGCAACTGAATAAGCACCTATGAATTACTATAAAATGCCTTCCCATGATAGTGATTTCAGAGACATGGTGCCAAAAGATGCTGCTTAGGAATCACCAAACATATCCTTCCCAGCTTTACAGCAATCCATTGGAAAATGGATTTCCACTCCAACAACATCAAGGAAGAACTGTTAAGGATTTAGCAACGTGTTTGCTGCTTATGCCGGGTGCCACTAAATTGCCCTGGACCTGTGGAAAACAGAGCCTACCAACATTTGCAAGGAAAACACTGTCAAAACAACCATGAAAACTACAACCATCAGCATCAGCTGCTTGGACTCACATGAATGGGCCTCTTTAAAGTCAGGAGAGAACACCTTGGCCCACAAGAAGCATGGCTTGTTAGATCACCATTCTAAAATCCTGCCAAAGATATCTCTAGCTCTGTAAGTAGCCTACTGGCACCATTCC
This sequence comes from Atrichornis clamosus, assembly GCA_013400975.1. NCBI lineage: Eukaryota > Metazoa > Chordata > Aves > Passeriformes > Menuridae > Atrichornis > Atrichornis clamosus. The sequence continues at coordinate 3,930 of WBMZ01008049.1, read as the reverse complement.
TACAGAAGGCCAACCTACTAAACTCCAGCACAGCTTCAGCACAGAGTCACAAGCTGTTCTGACATCAGCAGCTGACCCAGAAGTGACATAGGAGACATTGAATAACAGCTTCTCAAATGGCAGCAGACTGAAAAGGTTACAAATTCTGAATGTGCTGGCTAAGAAATATCTTTTTGCAGCTGCAAAGGAGAAAACATGACCTAAACATAGAGGAGAAAAATGAATCCTTGCACGCAAGGAAGGAGCTGGGACCTCAAACAATCCTGCCCTTTACCCATGAAAAACCTACTATCAGCCAGTTCTTGAATTGAATTAAACAATAAAGCAGGAACTTTAGCAACAGTTAAAACAAATTTGAAATAATACCAAACACAACAGAAACTATCGATCTTCTTTGGGGCAAAGACTGAAATGTCAGACTATTTTCTTAGTTAATGAATATTCCAGACTAACAAAGCCTGAAGATGCTGTTTTGATCTGTGTTCTTCTGCAGAATGGATTAAAAAAGAAATTACATTTCTCAACATCTGGTGAAAGATCAGGTTTCCAAGGAGATGAAGTCTGGGCCTTGGATAAGTAGCCTTACTTCATTTTTCCAACAAATTGAGGTAAAAAAAGGCAGGTGCAATATGCAGTTCATGCCAGTGAGTTATTCACCTCAATATCCACACCATTCAATGTGAAGTTCAATCAAATATACATCACAGGTTATCTGACAATATTCAAAGTGATTAAATACAGATAAAACCAATTTCATAATTACAACTGAGATCTCTTCCTCACTCAAAAAACATCCTCAAAACTGAAACAGGCTTTCTAAATAACTCAATACACCAACTCTTAGAAAAGCATTCTGATTTTGTAAGTGCATAACTTCATGTTCTGCTGCAATGTCTTGTGCTGAGTTTCAACTGTGCAGCACCTGAGTATGCAGAAGTCATAAATCCAAGTATGGATTTAACTAGACCTGGAACATATTTTCTACTGCAATGCAAGACTACCACATACATATAGATAAAGCCCACACACCACAAGCAGAGTGTACCTCTGCTTTACTTTCATCCATTATCAATCCACTACCCAAAATCTATCTACAGCAACTCTTAGAGAGACTAAAAGGCCCAGACTGAAAGCTCTTGCATAAAGTTTGGAAATGCCATAAACCATCTCATTTGCATCTTCAAACACCTCCTAAACACAGACTGTAAGTTCCATGGGTAGATCAAGAAGAACTTTCAACAACTAATTTCAAAAGTTGGTACTGAGTTACAGTCAGCAGCATCCAGTCAGCTACTGCATTTATCAAAATCAACTACTTCAGGCTGAAGTTCTCAAAATATGATGACAGCCAAAAATTAAAGTTTCAAAACATGTTTAATGTATCAAAGTAAATAGAGAAAGCTTAAATATTCTTTGTGTTCTGTAAACTTACTGAGAACCAAACAGCTACACAAGATTAAAAATATCTATTTATTTTGGGCTTCTCTTTGCAGTCATTTGCATATGATATGCCTTTACACATCTTTTATTGAATTCAACTACCTTCAGAGAATCTTCTAATCCTTGGGGATATAGGTAGCTGCTTTTTACTACTTTTCTGCCCTGTTTTAAGAACAGACTATGGACAAAACTGATGATAAAGGGTAAGAATGAAAAGCATGCAGGTTAGAGAACTGGAAGAGAAATTTGCAGCAAATTCACTTTGTTTACTTGACAATAATATATTCCTTCAGGTTTTCCTGTACCTCCTGTCAAAGTGTAACAACACAGACAATTGGCTCCATGTTGAAAACAGCTTAAAATACTGAATTTGCGCATGAAAACAGCACTTCTGTATTTGTATAAACTAATTAACCTTCATGTCTTCTGGTATTTCCAGAATGTTTTGTATCAATTCCCTAGGAAAAACTGCCTTACTCACGTGCAGCTCACAGGCTGCAGCTCTGACAGGTCTCAGCTTTGGCATCAGTCTTGCATCAAAGAACTCTGTGCAACTTTAAGCTCCACCAAACAAATACAATGAATGCTCACTGTGCTTATTCCTGGTTTCCTAAAAGAATCTTTGAGAGCAGGTATTTGAAGAAAAAAACTAAAATCTCCTATAAACTCCCCCTATAAACATCACCTTCCTAATACATCCCTAGCAAGGGTTCCCAAATACAGCAGGTCTTTTGGGAGCACGTGGTGACAGTGACATGGCAACAGGCCCTAATTCCAGCTCTGGCTTTGTGGAATCCCAGCTACAGCCACCGGAGTTTACTGACACCCAAACCAAACCGCTTTCCTCATGTTCTCTGTGGCACTTCTCTCTAGTCTAGGCACTCTCCCAAGGAACCTCAAGTGTACACAGTCCCACACAACACAGCTGGCATCCAAAGAGACAATGGAAATGCACGGCATGGAAGAGAATACAGGAAAAACCAGCATATTCACCTAATAAAATATTGCGCCTCGAGATAATTTTACACGCTCAACTTCTGCAAGTAGGCATAAAAGCCCATGAATGGTCATGAGAAATACAAACCCACAGAAGTCAGAAGTAGTAAAGCCTTTCCCCTTAATAAGCAGCTGTGGTTTAGAGTAACCAGAGAGGTCTGTAGTTCCTGATGCTTCAAAGAGCTATTTACATTTGCATATTCCTAGAGGATACAAAACATACATTCTTAAGAGGGCAGAGTTTAACCTCAGCCTTCTGCAAGATCATTTACAGAGACAGTTAGCCAGAATTAATACTTAATTGAAACAAACACCCTTTCTTTCCTCCCTTACAAACTTAGCTGCAGCCTGTGTATTGTGAGTAACTCCCATTTAAAAAATCCTTTTGATAAAAGATATACTAAACAGGAAGGACAGGTACTTCTAACATAAGTATATTAAAAAAAGAAATGTAGTATCATTTTAAATATTGAAGTTCCAGCAGTAAAAAAAAAAAATACTTAAACACTGAATTTTGAAAACAGGTTAGATCAAAAATTATTCAAGAAGATGATCATGCTCTGCAGCTGACCCTTTCTACCTCACACACTAAGAAAATACTTTAAAATTCCTGTAGGCATATTTGCTTCCAAGGCAAGAAAACACACCCACTTCTTCCTTCACCGTTATTTTTCAAGTACTAAAATTTCCCGAAACTGTTATAATCGAGGCACTGGAGTAAAGAAACCTCAGCAATTAAAAATGCAAAGTGATTCCCTTGCCTCCCCAAGCGCAAAATCCTGTTCTTGGGAAGCCACCTTCACGTTCCCGGTGTGTTACGTTCGCTGCCGAGAGAAAACGTTCCTTCTCCTTGTGACAGGAAAGGCGCACACAGGTGTCCGACACAGCCCGGCACCGGCAGGGCTGCTCGGGACTAGGGGGATCCCCTTGGAAAAACCCTCGGCAGGTGCCTGGGATGCTACGTGAGGACGCGAGGAGCCCCCGGCCGCGGGGCTGGCACCTGTCTGCAGGTGGGACTGGCCACCGTGCGACACAAACAGGGAATTCCCAAATACCGCCATCGTTCTGGGGTTTCACACGGGGCCTTCCCGATCCTGGAGTGACCGGCAGAGACCCTGCGGACCCGCTCGGACGGGGCCGCTCCCGTGGCGGGGGTATGGGCACCGTCCCCTCTGCCAGACCCACCCGAGCCTCGCTGTGCCTGGGGGCGACTCGCACCGGGGACGGGGCACAGTCCGGCACGCCCCCCTGGAACCCCGGGACCGCCCCTACCCACAGCAGGACCCCAGCCCGGCCCTGCCCCCGGGGTCCGGGCCCGGGGCCGCCTGCGAGCACCATTTCCCCGCGGTGTTGCCACACCGCCAGGCCAACCCCCCCACGGGGCCGCTCCATAACGGGGCCCCCGCCGCGGTCCCAGCTCCCGGGGACACAGCCCGGCACTGCCGCCGGGGGGTCCCACGGCCGCCATCTCCCGGGCCGGCCTTCCCCCCCCAC
>WBMZ01008047.1:50690-64756 GCA_013400975.1 Atrichornis clamosus | reverse complement strand
CAGAGACCCTGGGATTCTGTGATAGATAAGGGGAAGTGTGGTAAGATATAATGATTTTTTTTTTTTCCAAATTTGTAGTTTTTCTTATGGCCCTCAAATCTGTAGTCACAGACATTTTAATATCAATTGGAAGGGATCCATAATGACCTTCATCCTAATTTCAATAAAACAACTTGCAGACTTTTGTTTTAGATGCAAATTAATTAAGGCTGTAGTCACTGTATGCTTCATTCAGTAGGTAATTAGGAGATATTTTGGAACATTTGTGTAAAGTATGATACTCGGTTTTGTAAAGCAGCAGGTTGTGTTGGAAAAAATGAGCAAAATGAAACCTAGTACAATTTTTTCTCCCCTTTGCATGACCAAATGAAGTTAGTTTTCTCTCTAAATGTTAGCAGACTTATGATAAAGACAATATAAGAAGACAGTGTAAAGTGTCTTGTTAAAAGAAAAATATTGTCTTAGTTGGAAAATATGCTAAGATGATTTTGCAGGGAGTATGGCTGCAATCTTACCCAAGATTGCTTCATGTGTACTGTGAGAACCTTTTTGATTGATTGCATTTCACCAGTTTTCAGTTTTAGGAAATTTCATATTGCCCTTGCTTCTAAGATGACAGGAAATGTACCTTTCTGCAGTGGTTGTTATAAACTGCAGAAGTATGTATCATATATTTTTCCCCTTCTATTGGCACCAGATAGATTGTGTATGGCTTTTGTCTTTCACAATATTAAAAAATCAAGATTCTAATTTAAGAGGCTTCCTTCAGTTTGCTTTATCTAGGGAACTTCTATAGAGAAAATCCCCTTTCCTTAAGTTACTTTTGGTTTTCATATTTTTCAGTAAGCAAACCTGAAAATTTTTCTTTCACTGGAACTAAAACTAAAGGTCTTTCTGGAAAGCTACACATATGCAAGTTTCAAGTCAGCATTCAAGCCAGTAGTCAAATATATTTATAAGTCTAAACACTCACTGTGTTGAGATTAATTGTAATTTTATTTGCCTGGCCATAAATTTTATCTTATCTTCCAAATTTCCCACATTCCTCTCTCTGAAATCCAGTGAACCTGCCAATGATGAATTGGCAAAATGAGACTAAAATGGGAAAAATGCAGTGATGAGCTTTTATTTCCTGCCATTTATTTTTTCCTCTGAATGTTAAAACACCGTCCACCTGATTTTCCTGGCCTGGGTACACAAGGAAGACAGATCAACCAAACAAGTGAAAATTATCACTAATCCTTGTATTTTCTGAGATATTCCTTCAGTTTTGTCCCATTTCTAGTGAACAGTAATTTACACCCTGAAATCTCAACAAAACTTCAACAGTAATTGAAAATCCTCTTGGTGTGTACAGCATTCAGGAAATGCTTCATATATATTCAAATATTTTACAGTTTTAACTGTAAATGCCATAGTCTTAAAGGAGAACAAGTACTTACATCTATTTGGGAATAACAACATACAAAATACATAGGACTTAAAAATTAAAATAACTAAACTAGGTACTCACCTATTTTTGTCATGCAATCCCTTTGATTATATCCAGCTCCACTGCAATGAAGTCAAAGTTTCTTAATCTCTCACAAACCTTTGAAAGTCTTCTCAGGAATTTTAGTCTCTGGATATAATTTTGTTTTAAATTGGTGCTGACCCTACTTTATATTGTGTTTTATAATGTTTCTGAAGGATGTTTTTTAAACAGTGTCATCTTGACTTGTTTCAGTTGCTTAGATCTCTCACTTATTGATGACAACATCAGTGGTGAAGACCTGTAAAATAAGCAAGGAAGTTTTCAAGCTTTTTTGTAGTATTAAGTTTTTGGCACCTGGTGTTCCTACAGAAACTAATTACCATTTGCAACTTAAAAAGATAAATGTAAAGGGCTGACAGTTTTTTTCTGGATCACCAGGTTCAACTCTTGCTGTCAGATTCATCACTTTAAGAATTGTGCTTATAAATGTCAAGGTTTGTCTTAAAGCCAGTAACATTTCTATCTACTCTTACTCTGCCAAGCTACTGAAATATTTTCTCTGTTAGAAACATGCTTTAAAATAAATTAATTGTTAGTTTATATTTGAGAGTGTTTCAATGCCAACATTGAAAGATAGGAGGTCAATTTCCTGGTATAATAACTGAGATATACTAATTATTCTGGTATACTAATGCAAGGAATTGTGCTTCAAAATCTATATAGTGTGAACATTCACACATGGAGCAAGATGAGGTCAATTAAATCACTTCTGAGAACTTGAGAGCTGAGCAAAACAATAAAATCTTCCTTTAGTTTTTGTATTGTGGTAGAAATCAAATGGTTTTCTTGGAGTGACCTCTGATATGTCACTGCTGATGACAAAATGCATCAACTCACAACATTCTCATAGTGTTGTAAGTCCAGTAATATATATTACAAAAAAAAAAAACAACCCAAAACAAAACATATTCCAAAGTATGTATTCCCTGAGAGTATCTCACACACTTACAGTAGATGCCTGAGTAGTTAGCTGAGGTAAACATTTGCAGAAGTAATCCCAAATGTGCAGAATCAGAATACATGATTAGACATGCCAATGTGTTTGTTGAGATTTATAAAACTAAATGCAATGTAAAATAGAATTGTGGAAGGTTCAATCTAACTTTTGAATCCTGTGTTTGACCATTAGCTATATTCATGGCCTAAGAAACCTGTCTTAATTCTTTCTATATAAAATCGTTCAGGGTGTGAGGTGAGGAGAGGTAATAGGAATCTTTTTCCCATTTCCATTTCCTTTTTTTTTTTTATATTCTATCAGGCCTTACAAAAGCCTAGTCAGGAGTAAGACAGAAATAAAAACTCTTTGGATTAACGATATCTCTGATCCTTCTTGATGCTTTAAGCTGTTGAATTAATATTATGGGAAAAGGTGCTCAAGGCAGTGAAAGAAGCAAATATTCTGCCCTAATCCCAAAAGATGTTGAACAAATTTTGGAAAAGAACTATACATGTAATGGCAATTTCTATCTGATTCTATATAAGAGAACTGTGATGGGCAAGGTTGAACAGTTTTTTATAATATAAGGATTGTGAGATAGGCTTTTCCCAAAAGACAAATTCCCCGTACCGCTGTTCATGATATTATTTTTCTATCTCATGTAAGACTGCTGTTTAATGTAAATGTGGCACATTCTGTTTCTCAGTTTTTGATAAAAAAGTACTTCCACAGGGTAGATTAAAGGGTTCTGCTCTCATGTTTCAATATTACTTTCAGAGTCAAGGGACTGTATTGGTCCTATCTGTAACCTGTTCTTTATTTAAAGAGAAATTCTGGCTGTCTGAAACCATGTTTTAGATCATTGTAGCACTGCAGCAACATTGATTTGCACTTCTGGGTGAAAAATGAAAGACAACATTATACAGCATAATTATGCTGATGCCTCAGCTGACTTTCAGCACATGTCCTGTGGGGCTTGGAGTATCAGAAGGCTGAACAAAGCTGGGTTGAAAAATAGCATGGCTGGTCCCTTTCATTACGAGCTCAATTCCTGATCCTTGCCTTCTGAATACACTGAATCTAATTCAGTCTTTATTTGACGTGAGTGGTAATTGCTTACAGAGGCCTGGGATCATGGAACTGTAGGAGTGCAATCATGACAGGAGAGAAAATGTTAATCCTTAAGTGCTTTCTGAACACTTCTGCCAGTTGATGGAGAGACCTGTGGCGCAGAAAAGGGCACAGCACCCTACTGAAGCCACAGAGATCTCTTGGGTCCCTCACTCAGGAAGGTTATAAAAAAAAAAAATTAAAACAGTTCCAGAAGAACGTGTAAACTCATTTTCTATGATATTATTTCTCTTCAACTTTATATATGCGGCTAAAAGTTAAGCAGTGTTTCTTTTCATTCACTGCAGGAGCTAGATTCTGCCCCCAGGTCTTTAAAAGATCATGAAATATTGTGGTATGCCTGACTTCCCTCACCATAATCGAAAGACCATGCTGTATCAATATGTTCATTCTAATAGTCAGGTGTACAAAATTTATTTTCTCTCTGAGACCATTCATGAAACACCATTATCCTTTCATGCAATTCAGTGCATACGTGGACAAGATCAAGGTAAAAATATAGAGGAAAAATTGTGCATTTATTATTTAAACTAATTCCAGATATAGCCGTTAAAAGATACTCAAAAAAATTCACTTTACTTCTCTTCTAAAAGAACTTGTCAGAACCTCAAGTGACAAATGCAGTCTCATTCTACTCTGAACTTCCCCTTGACTTGAAAGATGTTGAAAAATTCTTTCAATTTCTTTCTGTTTTGCAGTAAAATTCAGTAAGTAACTGGAAGGTCCCACTAGATATGTCATTTCTTGTTGTGAAAGTCACTCAAATTTTTGTCAAATCCCAGTCTCCTATTTTTAAAAATACTGCTTTTTTTAATAGAAGAATGTGAGGACTATCCAGTGCTCCCAGCTTTGTCAATAGTTGGAAAATGATTGAACAGAATCCAAGTTGCAAATATTTTAATTTTCAAATTTTATACTGTTTTGTTAACAATGACCAAAGAGACGTTTCATATTCAGCCTTCAGTGTTACTTGTATTCCCCAAAATACTGAAAATATTTATTTTTATTGACTGTTCAATTAGATAGCTTTCTTCTTTTATTTTGATTCTGTCACAAAACTATAAAAAATCAGACTAAATATTGTTGGAATATTCATTTTGCAAGAAATGCTGGAAAAAAATTGAGAGGCATTTGAAGGCAATTGGAACAAAGCATTCTACCAAAGGAAAAGTTTGAAATAACGAGAAAATTGAATGTGAAATTGTCAGCTTCAGAGCTTCTGGCAGTGACAGAGAATATGGAGCTCAAAGAGTCTTTCTGAGCTGGACTTGGAAATTTAACAGTTAAACTTTCTACTGTTTCCACATTGTCAGGATTGTGGCAAACGACAGACTAAATATTGAAAGCTGATTTGTTTTACTTGATGCCATGAGAACCCTTCATCTTTTTTTAATCTGAGAGGATACATAAAATCCAAGATAAATGATCTAAGTAATGAAATGGAAATTCAAGGCTTATATAGGTAAAATTGTCCTCATTGATGAACTGAATTTTCCTCTTGGTCTGTCCCAGATAAAAGGGTAATAAAACTATCATAAATATATTTTGTCAAAATATATTAAAACCAATATTTTCACCACCTCTGAGATGCTGAGCTTTCTGTTTATCTACTCCAAAGATCAGACACTGATTGGAAATACTTTTTTTATACAATTACTCTTATATTGAAAACTCCATCCATAAAATACTGAAGAAAAATTCTCACAGTTTTCCATTTCATACTGATGAATCAGGGTTTAGGAAAGAGGCCAGAGTTTATTCACTTTGCATTTCAGTAAGATCTATAAACATTTATTAATTTTAATAGGTTTTAAGTATTGCCTTGGTTTTGAATAAATTATAAGGGGGGAAAAAAAGAGTGCACATTTTATGATCTGCCAAAAACATAATGGAATATGTTATTTAACAGGTGCAAAGCAGGACTAGAAATGCTTCTCTGACAAGAAGGACAAGAATATTATCTCTGGACCCTGAACTCACGTGGAAATTAAGAAAATCAGGAAATTCTCAAAATAATTTAAAGTCACCAGTGTGGATGAGAACACAACCTTGAAATGATCAGAGTACACAGGAAAAAATCACAAGGCTGTTAGTTAGCACTTGGTGATGAACTGCCAAACTAATTTTCCTGGAAAAAAAAAAAGTCATTATTAGTAAGTTATTTTGGCAAATTTAGTTATCAGTATGTGTTAGTGACTTTAGTTGAAAATCCGGCCGAAAATCTTGTTCCACAACAGGAATCTGTCAACAGAGGAGCCGAACACGGAGAAGCAGAGGGGAAAATGGTTTGAGATTGTCTTTATTAAACATGTCTATTACAAGAAATGCCCAGACTCTGAAGAAGAAGCCCTTGTTGCAGTCCTGTTTTCACAAAGATATTCACCTCTGCCTGAGGAAGCTGACAAAACAGATTTGACAGAAGAACTTTTACATTATGACATTTCTTTTTATCAGTTGGAGTTCCCACTTTGCTGCCTCCCTGCAGTCATAAAACACCACGGATGCAAAACCCACTCTGTCTTCATCACAGGCAGCAACACTCCGGGATCCTCTGCCCAAATCTGCTGCCCTTTTGCAAAGGTCACTGCATTAAACCCCTCTCTGCCCTTGCTAGGAAGCAATCTGCTTTTTCAACAGTCTAATACTGAGAACTGAGGGCCTGCTGTAGGGGAAATACAAAACCTGAGGGAGGGAAAATGTCATTTCTTACCATGAAAACAGGCCCTGGGGTTGGAAAGTGTAATGCCATTAGAGGTGGAGTTACATTTTCCTGTCTGTCATGGAAAAAACTGAGGGACACTTCTTGGAAACTACAGTTCTTAATGAGACAGAAACTGGCAAAGTTAAAACTAACAAAATGTTGACGAGATTTCACACTGATGGTGTGCAGATTTACGACACAGCTCCTGCTTCCACCTTCCCCAGTCACAACAGAGCTGTAGTCACCCTGCCTCTCATACACAGGGCTGATTCCTGAGTCTCCAGGGCTGCCAGGAGAGCTTTTTCACCTCCATTATATCCATTGTGCTCCAAAATAAAGCTATTTCCAGAAGGCAACAACCACGAGAGAAGATATGTGTAACTGAAAAGAAAAGAAAGTAACTCCCATCCCATGTCTGCTGGTTGTTATATTGGCTGTGATTTTGAAGGGATGAATGTATCTTTAATCATAACTCTGCAGCACCTTGAATATGAGACACCAAGCTCTACACCTTGTATTTTACTCATTAAATTGTCTTACAATAGTAATTTTTCACAAATCTCTGAAGTGAGTAGTTTTGAACTCAAATTATTGGTAAAAGGCATAGGAGACTCCTAGTTGCTTCATTTAACTATTTGCACACACATACATATGCTTTTTATTCATATAACAAGTAACTACTTCATAGTAATTTAGTGGCATTTTTTATTTCCATGTTATAGTTTCAGTGATTTAATCTTTCATTATAGCTCTTAAACAGGATGGCCACATCTCATGGCAAGGAGATCTAGGTTTATGACATGCTAAAGGTCACGGAACAATTATTGGGGTTACTAATTGACTTTAATTTTTTATAGTTCTGTCAAAAAGTTGTATTGCATATATGGCATGCATGGTGCATAAAAATGATTTAGCTATTGGATCACTTTCAAAGGCCTTTAAAGAAAACACTGTCTAGACAAAGAGAGGACTATAAAATGGTCCTGCAGGATTATGGTTAAATGTAAGCTTTAATGACATGCTTTCTACACAGCATTGCAACCTAAACAAAAGCAAATTAATGGCATAGATTTCTGTCACCCGCAGTGGAAAAAGAGCTTATCATATTTTAAACTCAATTCACTCTTTATATAACGTAGTATCTCTTTAAATATATCAGAACTGAGCCAAGCACTTTTGACCTTGTAACTACAGTGTGCTACTAATTATAGTAAGTAGAGAGAACGCAAAATAAAAAATGGAAACAGTGTATTCTTTTAATCTTTGAACTGCTTTTGCAACTGCTTATTTGTCTTCCATTCGTGATTTCATTTAGGTTTCTATCACAGCAGATAATAAGATTAAATAAAAATGGTCCAGATTAAAATACTGTTACTCAAATAGAATAATGCTTTATTTCAAAAGTTGCTCAGTTTTCTTCGGTGGGATTATCCTTGCAAGGCAGTGCTTGTTAATGGAACTGCTGCTTCTTATCTCTGCTCTACTTGGGTTCATGTCCTCAGTTACGCACACACATAGCTCCTGATTTTGGTGGGATTCATGGTTTTAGATACCACTGCAGTCGTGCCTAAATCTGTGCCTAAGAAAACCATTTTTCCACAGACACATTTCAAACTCTGCAATGTGATTCAGTCCAGACTTTGCATCAGAAGGAAAAATGCATTGAATCTTGCTTTCTGTGGCCTGCAAACCTGAATTCATGACTTGGAGAGAAAACGTGGCAGGATTAGAGGTGCAGGGGGGAGATGATGCATGATGTCCACCCCAAACTGAACCAGCCCAACGCCGTCTGACATGAGCTCGGTTTTAAACTGCCCAATTCATCTAACATCCTGGCCCTGCCTGAACAACCCAGGCTTTACAAAGAGTCCTAAAGGTCTTTTTCCTGCCCCGGGGTGGTAGGAAATGTTAAGAGCTTGACTTTTTCCCTCTACAGAATTGGATAGGTGATTTGTGTAAAGTTTTATGGTTTTGTAATTAATAACTTGAGAACAAGCTCATTCGTGTTGCATGACTAAGTATTCCAGAAAAACAGAGCCAAGCAGGGATTGAAAGTAAGAGGGATTGAAAGTAGGAGGAACTGATAGCTGAAAGCCTATACTTTAAAGTAATTTTAGGTTGATCTGCCAAAAAACCCAAACCAAACCAACAAAATCCTTCCCAAAAGGCCACAACACTAAATCCATATATACATGTGTAAGTAACACTATACCCACTGTGTATTTCACAGTGTAAGAAACAAAAACCAAAACTTTTCACCACTGTGAATTTCAGTTTTGCAGTGATGGAATTTTCAGCAAATAAAACTTTGACAGGAAACCCTATCCAGATCCAATCTGCAAGAGAAAATTTAGCCCAGAGAACTCAGGATAGAATCAAAAAGCAAAAATGAGTTCTGAAAAGAGATGAGTCAAGCCAAGGTCCTTGATGCGTGCATTGAAGGCATTAAACATGCTGCACTTTAAATTATACTGGCTCATAAATTCAGCCCTTCTGATCCTACAGAAACGCTTCTGGAGTGTGGCTGTTACTGGAAGTTTTTATCATGGGATGCCACGTGGTGAGCTTGAAGAGCTGAGGGTGGAGTGTCAGCAGCCAGTGAGTGGTGCTGCCTTTGAGAGAGCTGCTTGTGGAGCGGAAAGCAAAAACCCACGGATGTCTGCAGGGTGACAAATCGTGCCACTTGGCAGGCAAAACACGTGGTTTTCAGGAAAGAAGATATAAATACACAGGCGTAAGTAACTTCTGATGGAGTAATCAGCAGTAAGAGCTGCACCTCTGACATAGTGTGAATGGCTTCTCATCAAGCCGACTCCATCAGCAGTAGCACGACAATTTTAAAAATCAAATTCATATTAATCATATAGCATACCACATTTTGATACATTTAATATGGTTTTCAATTTTTAACTTAGATTTTCAATCCATTTTTTCAAGGAAGACCTCATTTAGAAGTGAGCATAGACTTTTTCTGAAGCAGAAGTTGACACTTTGAGTGTTTTTTGACCCTTGTTTCAAAATTTCCTCTAGACTTTTTTTCAAATATAAAACAGAGTTATCAAACATGATTAAAATCAGAGTGAAATTCTAAAGCAAGAAATATATGCACCAAAGGAATACACGAATAATGAATATTTGATGGCAGCTCTTTGGGTACAGTTTTCTTGATGTGGGTCTGATTTTAAGGATGTGCTGCTATTTTCAGTTCTCAAAATCTGCTGATTAATATTTCTTGCTTGACTGAGCCAATAGTCAAAAATGTAAGCTAATAGGATCACAAGCTTTTAGATTAATTTTAAATCATGATTAATAGAAGTTATATACATGCACAAGAGAATCAATTTGTGAACCTTTAATGGATCATATCCATTTAATCCTAACTTTGTTTTTCCCCTTCAAGGAGAAGATATATTAAAGTCACTTAGGTCAGTTCTGAATACGTAAGTGTGTTTGCAAAGCAGAGAAAATGTCATTTTCCTTCAGAAGAATTTGAGATGCATTTTTGTGGATCTAGATCAAGCACATAGGTAAACACAGAAATCTTTATTCAGAGGATTTTTGTCCTGGGAGCACCTAACAGCCCATCATGCTTTCCTATTCACCTGGAAAAAGGTGATTTGCTCTGCACCACTCAAGGACAGGTCCTCATGAGCATCCGTCCCTGCTCGGTGAAGCTTCCAGCAGGGTGAAGAGCTAGACCTGGTGTGGCACAGGACAGGTGTTGTATTCAGGTAGGAGTGTCCCAGCTCAGTTTCAAGGATTAGAAGGGCTGGCTGCTCCCAAAGGGCTGAGAAGAGAGGGTTTCTTTGTTTTTCTTTGGCCTGCAGGACCAGGGAAGTGGTTGTCCCTCTCTACTGGGCACTGGTGAGGAACCTCGAGTCCTGTGTCCAGTTCTGGGTCCCTCACTGAAAAAGGGACGTGGAGAGGCTGGAGCGTGTCCAGGGAAGGGAATGTTGCAGGGGAATGATTTGGAGCACCAGGAGCGGCTGAGGGAGCTGGGAGAGGGGCTCAGCCTGGAGAAAAGGAGGCTCAGGGGGGCCCTTCTGGCTCTGCACAAGCCCCTGACAGGAGGGGGCAGCCAGGGGGGATTTGGGCTCTGCTCCCAGGGAACAGGGACAGGAGGAGAGGGAACGGCCTCAGCTGTGCCAGGGGAGGGGCAGGTTGGACATGAGGAGGAATTCCTGCCTGGAAAGGGTGGCCAGGCCTTGGCAGGGGCTGCCCAGGGAGGTTTGGAGTCCCCATCCCTGGAGGTGCCCAAGGAAGGCCTGGCCGTGGCACTCAGAGCTCTGGGCTGGGGACAAGGTGGGGATGGGCCCAGCCGGGACTTGATGATCTCAGAGGCCTTTTCCAGCCTTAATGATTCTATGATTCTGTGACTCTATTTTTCCTTTGCTCGCAGAATTGCAGAATCATTTAGATTGGAAAAATGTAGTTCTCACCTTTTCTCTGTCAGCACCCTTTGCTCAGGTCTGCCAAGGACACAACGAAACACACACCTTTGCTTTGACTCCCTACAGTAAATTTTCCAGCTATAGTGTAGGTCTCCTCCCTATGATTTATCTATTAATTTAGAGCTACAATTTAATAAGCCAACAAATATCTAGTTTTGTTATAATGGTGGCAAGAAAGAATAAACATATAATGAACAACATCTCAGTCTCTGTAAGTTTATTAACTTTTGTTTGCATTCACAGCTTGTTCCTGCAATCTGACATCACACATTTAAAAAGTGTAGAACTGAGTCTGATAAATGAAAAAATCAATAAGAGGTTTCCTGCTTTTACCTATATGAGACATTTAATTCATCTGTTTAATTCAGTTTAATTTATAACATTAATGAGATGACTTCTGAACGACTATAGGAAAAGGGGATAATTTGCATTTTTATTTACTTGACAAGTTACAGTCTTTATCCTCTTCAAATACATTTCCCACTTGAGAGTATCAACCCTTAATTACACACAAAGCTAATAACAAAGATAAAATCACATGTAGTGGGCTAATGTCTTATGAGATGTGGGGAGCTTACCACCACTACCAGTGTATAGTAGTTGCTTGACAGTCTCTTTGTTAAAACTTACTTATTCATTTTATACAACTTCTTTGCAAAAAAACAGAGCTCAGTTAAAGGTATTACTGGTGCAGCTCAAAATAATTTTGTTACTCCTTGTTCTTCTTAACGAGCTTTAGTAACTATAAACAAAGTAGTCAGTGCTACTGCTGATGATATAAAAACTGAGGGACACTTAGATACCTTTAGACACACCTCACCTTTAGAAGTAGTGTCATATTTCTTAAGTGTTCTGATATTTTCTGCTAATTGCTGCAAAATATTTAACATTTTGTCTTAATCATCAAAAATAAAATATTCTGCTCTCAGTAGATTTCAAATCAGAAATTTTCTAAAAAAATTTAAATAGAGAACTCATTCTATAAATATTTTTATACTGGGGTAAACCATGATTTTAATGTAGTATTTTAAAGACAACAAGTTGCTTAAATTAAACTTTTTTAATATGAAAGTGACAGAGTGAAAGTGGCAAAATTTCCATTTTTAAGTACATGGCAGTTTCTCCTGCTAATTCTTAAAACAAAAATGTTTTGACACTTCCAGAACAAATAAATTGTATCTATTACCACTCCTTTAAGTTTAAAGAGACTTTGTTTTTGCTCTTAAATTGGTCTGATCTTTTATTTAAAGTGCAAATGAATAAGATATTTTCTTAAGGAACCTAAATGTGTACTAGCTGCTCTGGTACATGGATGTTTGGAGGCTGATTTCTTTAGGTATGTATTACCTGTAGTTTATTATCATATCTGTGTGATTTTTCCCTTCATATTAATAGAAAAATTTTCTTCAGATCCTAGGACACAAGGTTAAGCTCTCACTTCAGTCACAGAGGTAGCAATAATGTAAGTAGTGATAATTATCTTGCCAAAAACGGTCACCAAATGTAAATGAAGACATTTTGCTGATAACTGTATTGACAAGTCTAACTTCCTGTAAGTGAAATCTCCTAGTGTTTCAGTTCAGTGTGAAATAGAGATAGTTATTTTTGGCCCCACATTATTAACTAGGTTTATTAATTAGTCAATTGCATTTACTCTGCAAAGGATATATCACATGTTCAGGTACATGAATTATGCAGGTTGATTTCAAAAAATTATAGAAAAACATCAAGATATGTTTTGCTTAGGGTTGGGGTTTTTTTTTATTTTTAATTTTTGTGATCAATATTTGTTTTTATTTTCTTATCCTACATTAATAGTTTTCCACTCAAATAGAGAGGAAAAAGATCATTGAATTATAAAATAAAGTTATTTTTAAAACAGAGATTTTTCATGGAACTGGTTTTGGTAAAGAGAAGAGCAAGAAATTGAAACCTGAAAACAAACAAAAATCCAACCCCAAACGCAAACTATATATCAGATATTATATTATTATCAACTGTAAATAAGGAAATTGATTTTGAAATTTCAAAGTCTAATCACTGAGTGGGGAAAAAAATATCTCAGGATTTTATAGCTGGTTAGTTCATACGGCTTACATTTTTTGAAATTGCCTGAAGAGCCTTAAACTCTCTATTGCTCATTACTTGGTCCTTAATTTGACATATGTGGTATGTGTTACAGTGTGTTTTCTCCCTATTTATAATTTTTTTCATGTGGCTGCAATTGGATTTCTGAACTGAGTCCAGATCACTGTAAATGAGACTATTTACAAAAAGGTAGGTTTAGCCCTCAAAGTCTGTGCAGTAAGATGTGACTAAAACATTACTTTCAAAGAGTCATTAGCAGTAACATTTTTGATAACCTGTTGTGATTCAATTTTTTTTTGGACAATGATATCTTAAATAAAGCAGCATAAGCTAATTAATAAGAAAATAATCTTTTGATTTCATGTCGTTTTTAAGAGTTGAAAAAAAAAAAATGAAACTGATATCTCATTCAAAGCTAAATTTCAGCTCCTAAATTTGGCTAGAAGGTACAATAACTTAAATAATTCGTCAACACTTTTTCCAAGAGAAAGACTTTCACTTTTTAAAAAATTTATCTCTGTAAAGATGTATTATAAAAAGGGTATTGTTTTCTGAATTCTTATCTAGTCCATTAATTTTGCATTTGGCTAAAGGCAAAACCTACATGATTATCTTTCAGATTTTGGAGATTTAGTGATATTACGAGTGATTGCCTGGACATTTGCTCTGGTATTTTTCTTGTCACAGAGTAGTCAGCCTTCATTTTTAATGAGTGACTATTAGATAAATATAGTCCTGGTGTGTTTTTGTCTGTATGATATCCACACCTATTTATCTGCAGTATTGCTGAATTGGCAGTCAGTCTATGAGAAATTCCGTGTCTGATTTACGAATTCCTTAGCTAATCTCACATCCCTTGGAAGTGGTACATCACTTAGATACCCCTGTGGCTAACAAGGTAACCCTCATTTAAATCACTAGGGCTTTCTCTGACAATCCTGGAGGACGTTATGGACAATCCTGATTTGTCTGACTTGTTTTATGAAACTTGAAGCTCCACCTTCTGCAGCCTGGTTGGCAGAGGCTGTCCCAGGTTTCAAGAAGGGCAAGAAGGTCGACCCTGGAACCTACAGGCATGTTCAGCGCCTGGTAAAGTTATGGAGAAGACAATAGTCACACTGGGAGGTGTTGAGAAACACCTGAAAGAAAGGGCAGTCATTGGTCACAAGAGGGAAAAGTCCTGCTTATCCAACCTAATTTCCTTTTTTTGACAACACATCCAGT
>WBMZ01008047.1:0-49854 GCA_013400975.1 Atrichornis clamosus | reverse complement strand
ATCAGGGAAAGGTTCTTCCCCCAGAGGGTGCTGGGCACTGACCAGGCGCTCCAGGGAATGGGCACGGCCCCAGGGCTGCCAGAGCTCCAGGAGCCTTTGGACAACGCTGCCAGGGACAGGGTAGGGTGGTCTGTGCAGTGTCACGAGTTGGACTGGATGAACCCTGTGGGTTCTTTCCAATTCAGGATATTCTGTGATTCTGTGGTCACTTCCTTGTGTTCCAAGTTGTTTTCTTGTGTATATGGAGAAGAATGAGAAAACTAATGGAGATTCAGCTGAAAATGGACATCTTCACCCTCCAAAAATTTATCTGAGAGGTGGGGTTGAATTTCGATTGCCTTCTGAAGAACATGGATTTTGATTATCATCTCATACTCAAAATACATTATCTCACTATTTGGATAAGAAAAAAAGTGTTCCTCTGCTTTTCATGATAAAAATGAGAAAGATTAGCTTTATAGATGTATAGTCATAGGAAACATGCCCTATTATCTCTCCTGACAGATGTAAAACCATTTCATTGTTGTCTCTAGAAGGTAAGTTCTAATTTGAAAATGCACTAAATTCTTTGGTGGTTCCAAGAGTCACCTGTTGCTACAGGGAATACCAGTGTGACCTCATTTTATGCCTTTCTTATCGGATTATACAACTGATTCTATTTTTTAAAGCATCAGCAGAGAGGTATGGTGGGCCAGTTGTGGCCATCAGTCTGCTATTGAGTGCCAAATCCATCTTGTTTTGATGAAGAAAGTGTTGGGTGTGAGGGTTGTGAATGTACCTACATGTCTTAACCCACGTGTCCTTGACTTTTAGGCTCTGAAAATGTTTTTCTCATAGGAGCGATACTTTTAAAAATTTTCACCAAATTATTAAGCTGCCAATTCTCATTATGAAAATCAGGAGTTTTAGCCTTGTTGAAAAATGTTAAATGTGAGAAAGACAATTCTTCATTGACAATTTTTGCTTGCCACATTTTTTTGATTTTCAGCACATAAAAAATTAACCTCTAAGAATTTTATATTGAAAAAAATTATTTAAGATATTTAAAACAAAACTGCCTAAAAGACCAAATCTCTAAGGCCATAGCTGGCACCCTAAGAATGGCAAGAAGGAAATGTTGTATTAAAAATTACTTTCTAGATCTTTTAATATTTTACATAACAAAAAAGTTAAATATTTTCAAAACTAGATATTCATATGGATAACTAAATCTTAGAGTGCCATTGGAACAGGATCATTAAAATAGGGCTTAGAGACTTACTGTTATGCCATCCAGTATTGCGTTTTTAAATATGAATGTGACAATTGCACATAGTGACATAATTGAATATCAGCTGTGAAATTGCTCACTCTTCCATCATGTAAAGAAATATTATTTCAGAGAACAATGAGAGAACTTTTCTGAGGGGAAAAAAAGAAAATTTTAGTCTTTTTTGAAGATAATTCAAATAACTAACTGAAAACTGCAATGCATGATGTTTTAAAATTATGGCAAAGCCATTCTGAAAATAAAATTATCTCGAGGAGTTTAATTTTGGGCAAAACATTTAAGCTTTTACATGTAAGCTTTATTCTTCTGCCATATCAGAAAATCTATGTGCAGCATAATTTAAAGAAATAGGTATGAGACTGAACATGGTTTTTCCCAAAGAATATTGTTTTGCCATAGAAAAGAGAATTTGTCTCTGCTATTGGCAAATACAGCAGCACTGCCCCTTTCCTGAACCAAAAGTTAATGATTGCTGGGTGCAGTAATTGCAGGACTTTAGCAGGAGGTTGTGACACAGACGTAGCGCAAATACCGCGACTGTATTAGGAGAATTCATATTTTTAGTTCCAAATCCCTTTCTCAAGAGGTTTCTGTAAAAAACAGAACTCAGAATAAGCAAAAACACAGACTTAGATGTTTGCATTTGGAGGTTACAACTGGAACAGTTGCCCAGAGTTCAGTAAATCACTCTAATTTGCTCTGTGATTGAAAGGGGTACAAACTTTGGTGTGAGAATAATTCCCAATGGTGGGTGGTAATGTTTTCTTACATTTCCCCAGAAAAAAATAATTATTTGATTTTTCTTATTTTTATGTTATTTTTTTTTTTTCAAAACTATTGATAATCACATTAAAAACAAACTAACAAACAAATCCTTTTCATCCAACTGAACTAGCATTCCTTGAAAAAATATTGTTGAAAACTTGTATCCAAGGTCTGTGGGCTTTGAGACAAGATCTTCTGAAAATGATTATTGACTTTGGGTATGATCATAGGATTATGACCGTTTCTCATCAACTGAGGATTCGTACCTATTTCAAAAGCCTGAATAGAATATGGGAGGTGAAGAGGTCTTGAGAGGGGTCATCCATGTAGAAGTAAATTTTATTTACAGCTTAAGAAAATAACTAGTTTCACTGTGTTGATGGATAATCTTAATACTTTTTCTGACCTTTGAAACTCTGATGCTTTCCAAGCCTCAGTTAGAAACATCCATGAGTAATGGCCCAAAGGAGGTCATGCTCTGGATCACTGTAAGTCATGGTTGTACAAGTTACAGAAATATCTGAAATATGTGAGTAAGGTACTATTGTGCCACTAAAAACACTCATGAATTTTCTTAACTGAAGCAATAAGACAGTGATTGTCTAAAAGAATAGGAAGGATTATCCTCATGTATATGAGCACAGAGATAATGTGTAAAGAATAGTGGGGAACAAAAAGTTATTCATTTACAGTGTGTGTGTATGAAACAGTGAAAGGCTACTGAGCTGCAATAGAACATTTTTATCTTTCTTTAACAGTAAGATCTGTTATCATAAATAGCTGGGAGAAAATCTTTTGTCAACAACATAGAGATAATTATAAAGAAAACAGTGTTTAGCCAATAATCTGCCTAGATTATCAAAATTGCTGGCATGCATTGTATCTCCCAGCCAGAAGATATGTTGGCCTTCCTGTGGATAGGAATACCTTGATTTATTGCAGCATTTTGTTTAAAATCCTTAAAAATAATTAAATTCATATTTCAAAATAAAATAATGTCATCTTGAACACCAATTTTCATTTCAATAGTATTAGAACAGACCACATGAAAACCAGCTTTGAAATTTGAAGTCCTTTCACTCAAAAAATTCATAGCCAAATTTTTATTTTTCTACCTCAGATTTTAATTATGGTGAAAATAATGCAAAATGATTATGAGACAAAGAAGCAGAAAAACCAAGCAAAACAATGCTTAAAAAAAGGTTTCAGATACTTCTTTCTGGCCAATTCTAACCAGTGGAAAACTACTTCCTGCAATTGCTGAGGTGCAAGGAGAAGCTGGGAAGTGAAGTGTGTTATTATTTGCCTGTTTGATGGAAGCAGCACAGACGTGGTGCCAGTGCTTCCGTGCTGTTTATTGTCTCAGTGAACATCAGCTTTTTCTTCCTCGTGCAGGAGCCAAGGTCTGTGCCCTGATGCCTCCCTATGATTTGTGCCACACTTACAAGAGGATGGCAACTTATCTTCTTTATAGAATTATAGAATCACAGAGTGGTTTGGGTTGGAAGGGACCTTAAATCCCATCCAGTCCCACCCCTGCCATGGCAGGGACACCTCCCACTATCCCAGGCTGCTCCAAGCCCCGTCCAGCCTGGCCTTGGACACTCCCAGGGATCCAGGGGCAGCCACAGCTGCTCTGGGCACCCTGTGCCAGGGCCTCCCCTCCCTCACAGGGAACAATTCCTTCCCCATATCCCATCCAACCCTGCCCTCTGGCCGTGGGAAGCCATTCCCTGTGTCCTGTCCCTCCACCCCTTGTCCAGAGTCTCTCTCCATCTTTCCTGTGGCTCCTTCAGGCACGGGAAGGCCACACTGAGGTCACCCCAAAGCTTCTCCTGCCCAGGCTGAACAACCCCAGCCGTCCCAGCCTCTCCTCCCAGCAGAGCTGCTCCATCCCTCTGCCCATCCTGGTGCCTCCGCTGGCCCGGCTCCAGCAGCTCCAGGCCCTTCCTGTGCTGGGCCCAGGGCTGGACTCATCGATCCTTTTGCCCACGGTGATTTAGGCAGGGCCGTCGCCGCTTCTGCAGCCTTGGGTGAGGGTCACAACTGGTATTTGCCACATCAGCTTTCTTTTAAATTACTACATTTGTACGGAAAAAAATCCTCAACCATCATCACCAGAGAAGGGGGTAAAAAATGAATCTAAGGTGTCCGGGTCCCTCCATAACCTAAACATATGCATAAGAAGACTTTTGTTTGCTGAAGGGAACAATTCAGCTTGGTTTCCAAGTCTCAGAAAACTGCCCGACAACTCTAATTGTGCTGCCTGAGGTGAGAGCAATAAAGAATAAGTGCTAAAGCCAAAGTTTTCAGCATTATTTCTCGAGTAAAAGTTTATAATATTTTTTTTCTTTTCTTTTTCTTTTTTTTTTTTTTTTTAATTTCTTCTCCACATAAAGGAAAAATGCTTCATTTTAACCGAGACCATTATCTGGAGAATGCAGTGTTTTCCTGCTGTTAAAATACTCAACTGCTTTTCAAATTCGTGGTAAAAGCTTTCTGCAGTTACAATTGTGAAAAAATAAACATTTGTTTTCTGTGCTGAATCTCTTTTAATAAATTGTTTTAAACATCAAACCATGACATTTTATACTTGCATGCCCACATTTTTCACTTGTACCAACAAATTAAAATCTAAATTCAAATCCTGAGGCTTAATAAAACAAACTTGATAAATAAATTAATTTCAAGATAATATGTTAATTAACTAAGAATAGTAAAAGTAATAAATTAACCAGTTCTTCAAGGTTAATTAGACCAGGGTAATTGATTGTAAGGCCGTTTACTCTGACTGCAGGGTCTCTGCTATGATTCATTTAAAAAATCCCAAAACCAGCTTGACAGTCGGTGGTAGAAAATGTCCTTTCAGTCTCTGGTTCTTCTTTACCTATTTGTAAGCAAATTCTTTTCTAATTTTACTTAATGTCTCACCTTCAATCCCAACAGTTTCTGTAATATGATTGATTTCAAACTTCAGACACTTTCTCTGCTTCTATGTCCAAGGATCTTATTACTCATTTCACTAAAAAGAAAAACTGACAAAATGTAATATTAAGTTTTTCCCCATCAATATCCTCAGCCACCTCCTCTTGTCTTAGTTTTTTTGAGCTGTTATTGCACTTCTCTTATCTTTCAACACCAAAGCAGTATTTGCCATTTATGTTTTTTCAGTCTTTTCACTTATGCTAATGCTTTTTTGAATCATTTTATCATCGATTTGGATGGATAACATAAAGCTACATCCTTTCTGCTTCTAGATACAGAGGCAAAATAGCAACCTCTTGGCACTTTCTACACACCTCTACACTTACAATATCTGACCCAGAACAGAAATAGAAGAGTTTTATGGTCCTTGTGTCCAAGACAAGTCTGCTTTGATATAACACAGCTTCTCTGTAGCTCCACATCATTATTTGTTATTGCTGTGTAATTAATAACATAATTTAATGGGTAATGGATTTAAACTGAAAAAGTGTGTAGATTAGATATTAGAAAGGAATTCTGCTGGACAGGGCTCTGAGCAACCTGGCCTAGTGGAAGGTGTCCCAGACCCTGGCAGGGGGTGGAACAAGATGAGTTTTAAGGTCCCTTCTTCCCCAAACCATTCTGTGATTCTGGGATTTAACTGTTTAAAACTACAAGTGTGTGTTCATGCACTTCTTTCACTGACTGTCCTGCTGCAGATGACCTTTTTAATATTCTGAAGTGCTACAAACTCTTGGAGTTGCAAGAGCGTCCACACAAGCTTGATGGATCCTAGAGTAGTCCTCTTGAATATTTTTCTATTGAAGAACATTCTGGATATCCACCACTATCTAGCAAAGCAGGATGCTGAAATTCTTATTCATAGTTGCCTCAGGAATAGATTTTTTCCAGCTCTCTTAAGGTTATTTTCCTCATTAAAACTGCTTCTACAGTTCATCTGCTCATTCTGTTTGCCACGTCTGCTGCGTGTTTAAGGAGGAAACATACTACTCTATTTTGACCATTCTTTCTCAGCTTTTGACAGAATCACAAAATCATTAGTGTTGGAAGGGCCCTCTGGAGCTCACCCAGCCCAAGCCCCTGCCCAGGCAGGGTCACCTGGAGCAGGGGACACAGGAACGTGTCCAGGGGGGCTGGGATGGCTCCAGAGGGGGAGACTCCAGGCCCTCCCTGGGCAGCTGCTCCAGGGCTCTGCCCCCTCCATGGAAAGAAGTTCTTCCTCCTGCTGAGGCGGGACTTGCTGTGGTTTGGTTTATGGCCACTGCTCCTCCTGCTGTCCCTGGCACCACTGAGCAGGGCCTGGCCCCATCCTCTGACCCCCCTGGAGATGTCTGTGTGGATTGGGGGGATCCCCTCTCAGCGTTCCCTTCTCCAGCCTGACCAGGCCCAGCTCCCGCAGTCCCTGCTCCTCACAGAGGTGCTCCAGACCCCAGATCCTCTCTGTGGCCTCCCCTGGACCCTCTCCAGCAGCTCCTGGTCTTTCTTGAACTCTGGAGCTTAGAATTTAACCCAATTACAACAGGATCATTACCAAGATATACTCTTAGTTTCTCTTAAGTTTCACTTTGTTTTTCTACACTCTAATCCTGCTAAACCCCTAGGAAACCTCTTTGCTGCCTGTTTTCACCAAAACAAATGTATTGAATTTTCTAACCTTATAAAAAATTGATCTTCTGGTATAGGTAAAGAGCTTTCTACTATTAGGCTACCATTCTCTGAAAATATAATTCCATCACATTTTAATCTCAAAAAATCCATACTCATCAAGCACTAGAAGATCCAGAGAGAAGAAAACATATTTAGTTCAAAGACTTAAAAAGCAAGTTGCTTTGACATACTTTTGTGCTCTTAATTTTAAACAAATATATCCCTATCATTATTTAGTCACAGTGTTTTATTTTTGGTTGCCTTCACCTCATCACTCTTAAATTCTTTGTCTGGTGTCTGGAATATTGGTTAGACATTTTGGAAAAATATCTCTTCTGTACATGAGGATTTGCCCTTGAAAATATCAATGGAAATAAATGGATTTTCAATGGCAAGAGTTCAATCAATTCACATGTACCTGGCATATCCTTTTTCCACAGATAGGTATGTGTGTGTGCAGATATGGATGTGTAACCTGGTAAATAAACACTACACCTAACACTAATTTGTTCCCAACAATATTAAAATAATTTCTCTGAATACTCAAGAATAAAAATTTAAAAGTTTTTATTCACAGGTCACAAAGTGATGCAGTTCAGAGCTGTAATCACCAGTGTGTTAATGAAGGACTGACTGAGGTTTACACTCTTCTACTTTGTTTTTAAAAATTTTCCCAATCTCCCCTATCTAAGGAAGACTGGGAGCTACCCTAAGGTGGATCTTCTAGCCTTAGGTCTTTCTGCTCTAGAAAGGAAAGAAAGTCCACCTGAAATGTTGCAGTAAAGGTCATTTTACATTTGTCCTTTCCACTGTGAATCCCAACCACAAAATTACACACTGATATGATATAATGAGTATTTTTCAGCACTTTAAGCCCTGAAATGACATTTGCTCAATGGTCAAAGCAAAAATGCTTATTTGTGCCTTGTTCATAGGTTCATACCTCGCAGCCATAAATATATTTGCAATGAACAACACACAGAAATAGTGTCAACCAGGGGCATCCTGTAGCAGGACATCTCTGATCCCTCCTTAAATCCAGCCTCGTAAACACAGGGATAATGTGCTTTTCATACTGTTGAAAAAGAAGATCCCTCTTTGTCTTGTACTTAGTGCTACG
The DNA here is from genome assembly GCA_013400975.1 of Atrichornis clamosus. NCBI lineage: Eukaryota > Metazoa > Chordata > Aves > Passeriformes > Menuridae > Atrichornis > Atrichornis clamosus. The sequence continues at coordinate 42,067 of WBMZ01008047.1, read as the reverse complement.
GTTTGGCCCATTGAAAACTTCAGTTAGTTAAATCCTTTTTTCCCATGTAGATAAATAGATATAAATAAAGACAACTCCTAAACAAAAATATTTGCTTGGTGAGACAATTTGAAGTAAGAGGACTTAAGAAATAACTTTTGTTCTGTGCCTTGACCTTGTCCTCTTTTGCCATTTTTTATTTTGGTGCACTAACCTGCAGCTGATTCCTGAGCAGCAAAACTGGAAAAAAAATTGTGACTACAGCTCTCTCTGATATTTCTTAATCCTGAATGTGAACCTCTGTCTTGGTGTTAGCATTGTCTTCTTTTAGTGTTATATATATTAACATAAAACCCAAAGAAAACAAGAATCTGCACTGAAGGTCATCATGGCTATTCCTCTGTAAGCAAGAGAGATGCAACTTGTTTTTACAAAGAAGCAAAACTGTGTGTTTATTTGATATACCTTGATGTGATGGGTTTGAAGTCACTTGATGACATTGGAAAACAATTTCTGTTTTAGGACAGATTGTGCTTATCAGAACCATTGTCTCTGGATAGCAGAGATATCGAAAGGTAAGATTGTACTGGTTTTGCTTTGCTTTCTTTTGTGAAATTTATTTTACTCTCAGTGAGAAGATTCAGTGGCTCTGCTGAAGTGTAAACATGTGTGTTTTATAATTTTAGGACCTCAGGAGCTCCTCAAGTATTAATTTATCTCTGACTTCCAAGGCTCTGAGTGTTCTAGTATTGCTTATGAAATAACAGAGATACCACTTCATCCTGACGAATTTTTTCCTGAAGTCTTTATCATATTTCTCATTTGTTTCATATTCACATAAGCAGGACTGTTTTGAATCTATCTTATGTGATTTTCAAGTAGATTTATACTGCTCATTTGTGTTTCCATATCACTGCTGAGACAAGGTAATTTGCCAGAGGAAAACAAAAAGGGTATGCAATAGATTGTTCCTAATTACTACAGACAAAAAAGTGTGTAAATAGAACACAGAATAAATGAGAATGATGAAAGAGAATTGGAAGAATTCATTGAAACCTTCTGGTTTTTTTTCTCAATGATAATACTAATCTTCCATTACAAAAAATGTAGGTGTGGGTAGATGTATTTACAATAATTTTCCTTTTATCTTTCCCATTATTCCAGCAGCAAATTGTCCCATTGCAATATGATGAACATTTTTATCTCTGCCTCTTCCTGACTTTTTAAGGATAACCTATATGTTAAAAAGTAAATAATTTAGCAGCTCTGTAATATTCTAAGGCTTCGTAAAACTTTTAGAATTACTCCCACATCAAGGACTACTACAAAATTAGATATCCCAAGATCATGTCCAATATTCTGGTTCTTTATGATATTCTGGAACATTTAATCTGGTTTGTATTACCCTAGAGGCAGAAAAGGAATTATTTTAATATATGTTAAGATTAGAGTTGTCTGGAGAACCAGGCATACTCTTCTGATGAAGGAAATGTGTCAAGGGAAAAGTACTCCCAGAGCTCTGACATTGTCTACAAAAAAAGTGGCAACAGACCCTTCAGAAAACATGTGATTCACAGCAAGAAGAAAAGTCTAATGAAGAGAAACAAAAATTTCATGCCATCAGTCAAACCAATGAGATCCTGTTCAGGATCTCATTCAGATCTCTGATATGTTGTACAGCTTCAGAAAATAGATTTAAAGAAGAAAAAGTGTGAGCTTCACACTGGAGCTGAGAAGGGGTGTGAGGGGTCTGACCCCTGAGGAGCACAGAAACCATGTGTGATAAAGTGACTCCAGTCCCCATTCCCCATCTCCTTGCAGGACTTCTTGGGAGGAAGTAGAGAATTTGGGAGTGAAGTTGAGCCTGGGAAGAAGGGAGGCGTGAGGGGAAGGTGTTTTAAGGTTTGTATTCTTACTTTTCTTTGCCTTACTTAGATGTGATTGATAATTAAATAATGTCCCAAAGTTCAGGTGGTTTATTTTTTTGCCTGTGATGATAACTGCACAGGGAGTGACCTCTCCCTGCAGTTATCTAAACCCATGAGCCTTTGTTGCATTTTCTCTTGAAAAATTGAGTAGAGGAAGGATGCAGCCAGGGTCAACCCAACACAGCGCGGAATACTCTTGGAGCAAACTTCAGTAGTGAGATGCTTATTTCTAATTATGAAATTTATTAATGTTAGCAAAATAAATATATACTGATTCATTCATGTCTAGCACAAAACCAACTCTTTTTGGTCAGTACAAATGTGAAACAGAACAATAAACAGGAAGAGTAGAGAAGTTGCATACTTCTATATTTATTTAAAATAAAACTTGGATTTTTTGTATTGACATGACATTTTGACATATGCTATCTAAGGTCTCATTTGACATATAGTGATATTTTCCCCTTTGAGATAAAGAATTCTAGTAAATCCCTGAAAATCTTGGTGTTATCAACCAGTACAGTTAGAGTGGAGCTGGTATGCGAGTCTGAAAATTGAAAGGTTATTTTTTATGACATAAAGTTTTACTTTGCTTACTTTGAAAGTTTCTGATTTATTAGACCAGAGGTAGAGGAGCCCGGCAGCTAGTTACATCTTTCATGCACTAAAATGTGTCTGTACCAGGACAGAAAACTTCAACTTTTTACAGTGTTAATCTTAATAACTTTTCTCAAGGTTATGAAAAGAATGGCCAGAGAATAACTTTTCTTTTAGATCATACAGAGCAAACACGGAGTGTCCTGTCCTGTAAATCTGCCTCTCTCATCCCTATACAGCAACAATACCTCAAATGTTCTCCTCTGTTGGGAAACCTTGGGCAGAACGAGCCTGTGCAAGCACTTGAAGTGCACAAATTTTAATCCTGAATAAGAACAGCATAACTCAAAATGACTGGTAATGGCAGAACCTCTTTGTGGGTGAAAATGTGCTAATTTCATAAATGAATTTATGGGAGCTTCTTAGTCAAATATTTAAAATCCCACCAAAGTGAATCCAATTATATAATTATTACAGGATACTCCCATTAATAATATGGCAAAATGTATTGTCTGCAGATTCCTCAGTATCTACCTCAGATTTCTTTGTGTGGTGCTTATTTTTCTAGCATTTCTTGGGGCCCTGGGGCCAGTAGTTTTGGCCTTCCTCAAGAAGGCTGAGGGTGGAGGAGTTATGAAGAGTTACCAGGGTGCTTCAACAGCCAGGTCATGCACCATGCCCAGGTTAAATCAAGTTAGGTGCTGAAGAACCTACTTGTAATTGAGTGACATCACAGGCTAAAGCAGCTCAGGTCAAGGCAGATCTTGAGACCCTGCTTTATTTCTTCTGTAATGGTGTAAAATCTTAATGCAGTCCAAACAACTTATTTTAATTGTCTGACTGACAGTCTCAAATACTTCCATTGATTAAATGATGGAAATGTGTTGATTCTTTAGAAGATCTCAGTTCAACAGGTTCCCTGCTGTTCAAAACCTGTGTCCCATTCTATTTCCTCCCTCCAAATACTTAAGGCCCGTGTATCTCCCGAGCATTCCAGTTTTCACTGTTTTAATGGCACAAGATAGTAAATAAACTGAATTTCTGCATTAGAGAAGGACGCTGCAGAGTGTTTCACTCAGACTGGCCTAGCAGGCCACTTCAAAAGGATTCCCATCTGCCAATTACCACACTGCTAATGAAACGGGCAGGACAATTGCAAAAGTTGCTGAAGTTCATAAAGGTTTTTATCATGATGCTTCTCGTTTATAACCCTGTTTCTGGCTGGTTATAAACACAAGCCAAAACCTTGAAGGAAGAATAAAATTCAAACTTATGTGTACTTGAAACAGTGTTATGTAACTTGGGCTTGAACCAAAGAAGTGCAGTTTTCCTAACGACCGCTTGCAGTGTTTAACTAAAATTTATCTGGGCGCAGTGGCAATACATCTTGGCAGGAGAAATCTCACTGCTGTGTTAAGCCTTAGAGGAGCAGCCTTGACACATTTAATAACGTCCTCCCATAAATTGGGAACAAAGCTCTTCTGGAGGTGGCTCCAAAGCAGCCCTGCCAGACTGTAGTGCTGCAGGATTAAGGAGACTGATACTTGGCACAAAGTAAAATGGATAAAAGAAACGTTAAGCTAGAGAAAGTTTATTATATGGATGCATTGTTAGAGAACCATAAAGATAAATCTTAATTCCTTCTTTATTGATCTTTTCAGAAAGGTACAGAATGCACTGCTCTTCCTGGTAGATATTTACCTCACTAACCATAATTTTCTGAGGGAGCATGCTGGCTTTCTGTGGAGGTCTCTGGTAACTTGACACTTGTCCTACACTTAAGGAGGTAAAAATGGAAGAAAGTATTCTGACCATCTGTAAAAGCAGTTGGAGTTCATCAAACTCAGATCAGTATGAAAGTTCAGACTTCAATACAGCACTAAAAACAGTAAAAAACCCCACAGAATTCTACAGTGAATTTGCTCATTCCTAAAACAGAAGCTTTCACCCACTTCCAAAGTGAACATGCAACCCTTGCAATGTTTTCTGGTTGAAAGAAGAAGTGCAGACTCAAAAGAAGGGCAGAAGGTGTTGCAATAGGTAATATATGTACCCACTGTACAGGAAGAACCACTTTCACAGTGAGACATAAAATCTGCAGAATACTGTCAATTAGCTTTGGCTTTGCACTTTATGGGAACAGATTTAAGTAGCTCATCTCCCTCTTTAAGGCTTCACTTAATTTGCTGCTGGAACTTTGCCAGGGAGTTCTTTCCTCCTGCTTTGGTTTTGTTTTGCTAACCCTCCTGGCACAGTGGGATGGGGGGGAGTTTCTTTTCCAGCCTTCACAGAAGCAAAAAGTCTGTCAAGTGTGTTGCACCCCTGCCCCAGACACCAAAAGATTTTTGAAAGGTGTCCCAAAAGCAGGATCTATAGATGATAAACTCTCCTGAGCTGATATTTCTCTGAGACATAAGTAACACAACTCATTATAAAGTGTGTTTACCATCCCATTTGGATCTGAAATTTATTTTCACAGGGATCTCATTAATAAATGAGGTGGACAGATCCCCAGAGCCCCTGGTCTTTAATCTATACCTTGTAACTTCATTAATAATGCAAGGAGAATTGAATTCTGGCTTCTCATAGCAAAACATCCATAGAAATTGTTTCAAAACTTCATCTTTAACTAAATATGGACAAAAGAGACATCTTGTACATAAAACAGAAGTGAAGTTTCTTGCGCAGTGTTTAGGCTATTAAACAAGGATAAACCCTGCAAATATCTGAATGTTCCTCAGATGTTTCCTTCAAGGAAGAAAATTAAATAGTGGTTCTAGACACACTGTTTAGAGATTTGTTTCCACATGTCACAAAATGAAAACTATTGATCCTCCAAAGCCATTGTGCTATGACACAGTTCAGATTCTGACCCCTTTCAGTTTGGTGCAGCCCATTTCTTCATAACTGTTATATTCTGTCAGCAACTGCTTTTAAAAATAGACTTTACTGAGTTATAATACTCAATAGAATAATGATGTTAATGTTTGTGGGGTAGGGTTAGTTTACAATTCAAACTTTCAATACTCTAAATTCTTTTTAATGGATTTTTTTTTTCTCTTTGCAGAGAAGGGGAATTTAAGTCCTGCGTCTGTTGCCTCAGAATTAATATTTTGTGTAATAATTGTCAGAACAGCTTATACTGTGTTATTAATTGTGCTTAAAGTTGATTCTAAGGCAAAAGGAAAGAGAAAACGTTCATTTATGTAGATGTATGCTTCCCAAGGGCTACTGATGGAACTTTGGACAAATGTGCCACTAATCCTCCCGCCTGGCATCTTTGCCTGCAGTCCTGACCCCAAAGTGGTGGCACGAGAGGCTGTTCCTCCTGGTGCTGTGTGTGGTTGCATCTGTGCAGACAGTGCCTGTTTTCTGCTGCTTTTTGATTTGCAGCTGGTGTGCTGCCTTTGCCAAGAGGGCTTAGAACACTTAGAGGTGTTGAGAGAATCAGGACTGGCATCAAGTTTACAATTTATTAACTCTGAATTTACAATTTATTATTCTATGTGTCATCCTTAAATAGAATCAAGCTCTTTAGCCTGCCTTTTTCACCAGAACTTTTCACCAGGGTTTGGTTTTTTTTTTTTTTTTTGGGGTTTTTTTATTTTTTTTTTTTTTTTTTTTTTTCATGAATTTTTTTTTTGGGTTTTTTTTTTTTTTTTTTTTGTGGTGTTGGGGCTTGTTTTCTTGCTTGCTTGCTTGGTTTGTATTATTTTTCATTTTGCTTTGCTTTCTTGAAAATTTTCTACAAACCAATTTCACTGCCGTGTTTCACTTCTGCTGCTGTTTGGAACACTTGGCATCCAGGCACAATAGAGAAGCAGAGCTCTGGATTCCTTGGCTGTTTGTGCTGTAGTGCTCAAGGAGGCCGAACTCTTTCTGAGCCTTGCCTTGAGTTTGGCTTGAGCCTTGAGGCCAGTTTGTCCCTGGAAATTAGTGTTAGGCCAAGTTGAAGGCAACTACAGACACTCTTTCAGAGCTTTGTCTCCAGCAAATAAAATGTCTTTCACCCATCTGTTATTCCATAAACATGTATAAATTCTGTTTTTCAAGATCTGTTGGCTCCTGTTCTGGCTGTTTATAGACACGTGAGCTGGCAGTGCTGATGATAAAGGAAGAAACAACTAATGCTGGTGATGCAGTTAACTTGAAATCAATCCCTTTGAGCCTTAGACTGAAAATTTTGACCTCAGAGTTACCTGGGCTCAATTTTCCCAAGCCCTTCTCCTCCAGTTCCATATCCTACTGCCTTGTGCATCTGCCAGGAGGCAACTTCATCTGGAAGTTTTCTTCTTGAAGATATCCAGACTCCTGGGCATTCGGAAAAAAGGTGTTTCGTTTTTATTTAAGTCTGGTTTTTATTAAGTGCAGGTTTCAACTCCATTCTGTGGCAATTTAGAGAACCAGCTTCCACCAGCAACAAAATTATTGTTTCTGAAAGTAAGTTACACACAGAAAAGCTGAGTCTCAAAAGTTAAATATGAGTTTCAGAAATATTAGAACATTGGTCCTAATACGCTATGAAAGATGTGATTCATGATTTTTAGGTTATTTTTGTGCTTGTCCTGTTTATTCTAAGATTTTTTTAGTCAGATAGCAACAATTTTCTGGGGAAAAAAATGGGCCAACATGACTAAAGAGTGACAAATGTGACTGGATATAATGTTATGAGTATTATGTTCCCATTGACTGATGGGATATCAATACTTTCAGATTTCTCTGCAGTGAATACCTAGAAAAGAATACCCAGCAGATTAGAAACTTTTGCTCATCCTTTTCAGTGGTATTTGTATAGCTGCTAGATTTATACCTAATATTTTTCTTTTTTTTAATTTTATTTCTTGCCCTTAGGGGTTTTGCATTAATTTGGAATACAGAGATTTATTTTATTTGCTTTAATTTTTATATTTATAAGGTGCATATAAATGTTTCATGGTTCTTCTCTTAGCAACCTGTTGCTGTGGAGGGTCTCAAGGAAAGAGCTGAGACCACTGCAGAACACAACTTCTGTTGAGGAATGCCAGCTGCAACTGCTGATTTCACTCATGAAATGTCATTTGATTGCAGAAATTAAATTTTGAACTGTCTGAAGCCAGAAGACAACACTGTTTTTAGTCTAACCTTGCAAACGAGTATGAAAGTTAGTCAATTACGCAGAGAGTAAAATAAGTCCTTGTTTTCTTTCCTCTGAGCCTCTGGCTTGTACAAGGAACCCAATCCAGTCCCATTTATCTCATTTTTCTTCTAATCATGTCAACTCTGCATCCCAGTTTCAGTGACTGACACATAAAATTAGAATTTCTCGAGTTCTCTAACTTGCAAATTTTTTTTGCATTTTGCACTCCTTCTGCAAAGTTTAGTTTCCTTATGTTTTTAGGGAAATATAGGAAAAAGAGGTGAGATCCAAAGATGTCTTAAGTTTATGGTGTAAAGACATAGGTTAATTTTAAATACGTCACTTGAAAATCAAAATCACAAATCTTTCTGTTTACCTGCCAGACCTTTCACAGTTTTCTAAGTAGATCATGAGCAACAAATGGTTTCTAACCTCGGATCCACAAGTCTTGACCTTACTCCTCAGCTTTTGGAGTGCAAGGCAGGGGAGGAAAAAGGTGTTTTTTATCCCCCCTCTCCTACCCCGAGGCCAAACCTGTGATGATGAAATAAAACTCTCCTCTGACAAAACTGGACCACTGTGTATAAAGATGTAACTACTTTTTTTTGTGGTTCCATATACCATGAACATTTTATGTGGCTACAGCCAAGAATTTAAGGCCTGGCAGGTAAGAAAAAATTCAGAAGAGTCTTTTATTCTCGTGACTGTCTGTGTTTTCTCTGGTGGTTTGTGAACAAAAGAGAAAACTTGACAACGTGGGGAGCAGGGAGCCTGGCCCAAGCCCACATCTCCAGACCTGAGTATTTTTGACCAATTACTTATTTTCCTCGGGCTGCACCGCAGTGCAGGTCTGTGAGAAACTAACTGACTGCAGTTCAGTGAGGATGCTCCTCTGAAAGAGCAGCAGGCAGCTCTGAATGCCCACAAGTTAACACAGGATCTCTGCTGGGCCACAGCCAGGCAGCTCTGACAAAAAGACTTTTAAAAAAGCAACAACAAAATCACCTTTTCTTTTTTTCCTATTTATAAAATCACCTGAATGCTGCTGTGCGAGATCAAGCACCTCTGTTCCTAACCTGAGAGCTCCACAAGCTTCCAGACTGGTAAAACTGAATTTTAGAGGAAACTGAGTGCTTTTGTGAGGCTGGGAAACTGAATTTTAGAGGAAACTGAGAGCTTTTGTGAGGCTGGGACAGGGAGGTGCTTGCACTGAACCTTAGTCTGGAACTGGATAAGCAAGGCTTATGGAGAAGGGCACCTTCTCCTTAAATTCTGTTGCAGTTGCTATTTCAATGTTTTTTTTTTTTCTGTGCAGCCTGGACTGGTTTTATGCATTTTTTAACGCATTGATATCTACATATATATACAGCATATATAAAAATAAATAATAGATATAATATATTTGTATTTTTTTGCATATATTTTATATTTCTTTTTATAGTTTGGATGGTGTTGCATCTGTTATAGATCATGGAATACACTTATTTTTTTCTCCTCTTCATTAGTAAGTTATTGAAACTAAGGGCTTCCTAGGCTTATATTCTTAATAAATATTTTCAGACTTCCACACTTGTTTTCCAGAAGGTTTATCTTTCCTATGGAAGCCTTACAAGACAAAGTTGGACTTTGGATAAAGACACAGTCCTCCACCTATTAAGAATCAGCTATCTGAATATTTTCCCCATCTGTTGAAGGGCTGCTTTCTCTGAGGCTTGGACCTTTCCAGCCCTCTGCAAAGCTGACTGCAGAAGAGACAGATGAAGCATTAAAAATGAGGCTTAAAATTTTCCCTGGATCCAAACTGAGTTGGTCGTAGCGTAGCATTCACAACCCTGTTTTAATATTCCTGTAGACACATGTTGCTTTCAGTACAGATGATACATTTCACATCATTAATTCCATTCTGAAACTCCATTAAAATCCATATGAGATGGTTCCATATTGGCTCCACCAATTCCAGAAGTGACAAATCATTAAACATTTTATTATTTCTAGGCAGATTGAGGACACTGTTTTGATTAAGATTTTTTTAGTGATAAAATTCCTTGTAAAGGTTGGAAATTAAAACACTTCTCTCACAAGAGGAAAACACTGAAAGTAGAGAGCTGCAGTGAAAGGTTCCAAGAATTAAGTGTGGGAACTTAAAAACGGAGAACAGCATTGCCTGATTATCTTTATACTTAATTCAATAGGGCACTGCCTTAACTGAGGTCTTAAAATACAAACCTGACTGGAGTTATTTTCATAACAATGTTGAGTTCTGATGTGTTTGCAAATACATTTTGCACTTTACTGTAACTCTGGGAGTACGATAAGAGACTGTCCTGGCCTCTGCAGCTTCAAGGTCTTTCCCCTTGCCTAATGCAGGCTATAAAAAAATAAGAAATCAGGGTTTGTAACTGATACTTTATCATACCCCAACATCTGCAGTCTCAAAATAACATACCTTATACATATGTATATGTACAAAAATTCAAATTTAATTGGACTCTTTAGTGATATTGGCTCCATAATCTACTTTTGTTACCTTAATTCCAGGATTCCTGAGGTTGGAAAAGCCCTCCCAGCCCGTGGAGTCCCGGCTGTGCCCATCCCCACCCTGTCCCCAGCCCAGAGCTCTGAGTGCCACGTCCAGGCCTTCCTTGGGCACCTCCAGGGATGGGGACTCCAAACCTCCCTGGGCAGCCCCTGCCAAGGCCTGACCACCCTCTCCAGGCAGGAATTCCTCCTCATGTCACACCTGCCCCTCCCCTGGCACAGCTGAGGCCGTTCCCTCTCCTCCTGGCCCTGTTCCCTGGGAGCAGATCCCAAAGCCCCCCTGGCTGCCCCCTCCTGTCAGGGGCTTGTGCAGAGCCAGAAGGGCCCCCCTGAGCCTCCTTTGCTCCAGGCTGAGCCCCTTTCCCAGCTCCCTCAGCCCCTCCTGCTGCTCCCGCCCCTTCCCAGCTCCCTTCCCTTCCCTGGCCACGCTCCAGCCCCTCAATGTTTTTCTTATCCACATTAAATGATTATACAAACCACTATTTTCAATTATTTAACAGGACACAATCACGTTTATCCTTTGCAAGGAAAGAAAGCTTCAAATTTCATTGCAACTTACAATGTACTTTACAGAAAGGATTTTGAGGGCCTTGGTCTCAAAGTTTTGGGGGTTGTAAAGAAAGGTTTTGTGGCAGCAAGAATATTGTGTCAAAGACAGAGTGGCACTGCTGCATTTTGAAAGGAAAATATAAAATATTGCTACACTGGTAGTAGAGAACCCTTTTAGTATGTTAGTTTTAATGGTCCCAGGTTTACTGCACTGGAATATTAAGAGAAACTATAGTCTGATGACTTATCATTCAACTCTTATTAGTTAGTGGCTGGTACTTCCAAACAGTATCCATGTGAAGGAGGGAATAACTTGCTGTTTTTAAAAGAGTTCACGAGCTTCTGAAGTTACTATTGTTAAATGTTCTTCATAGCTGATCAAATTAGTTACCAAGGCCAGAGTTTATTACCATTAATTATATCACTAGCACATATGAAGGACACCTGTGGGTAATTCCATCATGGTTTCAAGCAGCAGCAGCAGATCAATATTCTGTTTATATGTCTGATTTTCTGCTGCTGGGTATGCATGATTAATTAACCTTAGTATCACATAATTTAATTTAATGGATTTAAAACAGGACAACTTTGGGTCATGGGGAATAGACAGCAGTTTCACAGTTCAGAGATTGTCATTAATGGAATTCAATTAATATATTAAAATTGGTAAGTAATAGCAAAGAGTCTGCCTTGGGTGAACAACCTGCCCGCTCTTAACACTTGACAGATGAGACTTCTAAAAGTGCTAATCAATAACCTCAGAAAAACCCTAAAACTGCACAACAAATGCCGTGTCATATCAGCCACACCTTGCCCCTCACTTTAAAAGCTGCAAACAATGCTGCAGCTACAGGTAACCACGCCAGCTTTTATTTAAATTAATGTATTTGCATTAAAACAAATCTGCAAAGTGAGCAAGTGCTAGTGTGGCTTGTGGTGGGTGTCTGGTTGGTTTTTTTTTTTTTCTTCATGCATGAGTGTTGGAGAAATTAATTTTCTTCCACAGCAAAGGTGTGGAGGCAGTTTGTGGCTATGGATACGAGTGTCTGTGGCTTACAGAGAGTGCGGTGCTGTGAGGGTTTAGCTGCATAACACCCACCGTGGGGTTAATTAACGCCTGGGGCTGCGGGAGCACCGCTGAAGCTTCAGGTGAATGTGCTTCAAGGAAATCCTGCCAGCTCGGAGTGATAAACTGAGCCAAAGTACATCCAACTGCTTAAAATTCTCCTCGGAAGAGAGAGGAGCTGGGGGAGTTCCGCTTCACAAGGGGAGGAAAAGAATTGGTTTATACCCAGGAAGATATTGCTTGTTACAAAGAAAAAAGTTTGCACAGGGCTGAAGGTATTCAAATATAAATGTTTTTCCTCCTTGGAAGGAAGAATTCACTTCTGCTATTGTACTTTGAAACTTTCTCAGAGTGGGCTGCACTGGATATTTAGATATTCTCTGTTATCTCTGTGCAAGTTTTTTAAAGGATGATTTTTCCAAAACTTAAATGTGGAAATAATTCAGTGTTAATTTTTCAACAGCTGCTGGTCAATCAGGAGGTTGGCATCACTGGTATCACTTGCTCTTCTGTATAAAACAGTCATTAAATAACAGGATCAAAATAGTTTTCTTGTAATTTTTAACTCAATAGGATGAACTGTACACAACAAATAGCATTTTGTTTACAAACAATGCAAAGAATAAGCCTTTGGTATGCTTAAACCTGCTGACAATATTTAAGTATAATCAGATTTGTTCTAATACACTCGATTTGTATACTCATTGAAATCTGACAAGAATACCACTAGGGATTACACAGTTTAGAACATTTTTGCATTTATTTTTCAGTTTGAAATTGCTTGCATTCTCTTCTCCACCTCCTGTGCCCTTACCATTCTCACTTTTTAGGGTAAAAGAAAGAAAGAATTGTCAAATTTGTATAGTAACACTTCTGGCTTGGAACTCTTTAGAAACCAGTTGTGAACAGTTTTCTTATCCTGCTTGTTGCATATGAATATTTTAGTGGCTGAACAGGTACAAAGGCATTAAACCAAATGAAAATCTTTCTATCTGGTGCTATTTACGATTTTTTTTTTTTTTAAATCCCGAGCTTTTGTATAGCTTTTTAATAGTCTTTCCATTGAGAACAAATTCTTAGTGCATTAACTGTCAGGGAAGCTGTGTGAAGCTTTCCTCTGTCTCCTTCTGTGAAAGAAAGCTCTCTGCACTCAATTTAGAATGTGCACAAACACCATTCAGAGCATTAAAATAGTACCAAAGCAGTCTGAGATGTGGCCAGAATTAGCACTGGTGTCAGTGAACGCTTTTCCTACCATCAAAAGTGAGTCCAGTGCTTGATTGTGCAGCCCAGAGTGACAACCACAAACGCCTGTGGAACAAGAATGGATTTTTCTCTGTCAGACATCACTTGCAAAACTACAGCGTTGCCACGGACTTGTCCTAAGGGTTTTTTCCAGAATAAATAGTTTCCCAAAAATCTGACTACAAGCAGCAGTATCCCCTCTTCCCCAATGGGTTATGAGAACTTCGATTTCTTAAAAATATTTTGGAAATTATACCGAGGATGCACAGTATTTCACAGAACTCTGTTTGACAAACTTCAGAGATGAGAAAATACTTTTCTTGCAAACGTAGTGATGGTGGTGATTGCGGGCTGGATTTTTTTAAATGCGTTATTTGCCTATTTTATGACCTTCCAAAGATGATAAGTGTTCTGTGTTTTGTTTTGCTTTATAATTTTTCAGTGAAAGTTAATTTAAATATGATGTTTTACAAAGAAAAAGATATTTAGGGGAGAAATTAAAAAATTAAAAATCACTGCTCACAGAATTCCTAAACGTAAATAAAAGAAATAGTAGACTTATTCAGTGCTAATTAGAGGCATGTAATCCTCGTCTAGAAAGATGGGTTTGTAATTGTACCTGTACTGGAAACAAATTTATATTCCTCTAGTTTTGTGAAACTCAAATTATTAAAAAAAAAAGTATGTATATGACAGCTTAATAGAGCGTATTCAAAAGATGTTTGCATTATGGGACGGACTGACAAGCTGAAAAATTTGAGACTGTTGATATAAAATTGAAAAAAAAAACCAAAGGAAAAGCTGGTTAAATTATTGAGAACTCCAAAAAACTCACTTAGGTCAGCATGAAGATCTCTTGAGAACTCTGAATGAATATAGTAAGGGCTGTTACAAACCCACAAAATTAAAATGTTTAAAAATAAGTCTTTTGATTCAGATAATTCACCCTATGCAATCAATTTTGTATTTTTAAAACAGGAAAGGAAGGAAATGGGAAGGAATCAGCAAAACTGCTGCTTCGAGGTTCTTTCCTGACTTAATAAAAGAGCTTTAAGGATGAACCCAATATCAAGATTTCTAGGAGGCGTTCACAGGATGAAATTCCACAGTCCAAGAAATTCTGGAGACTGTAATGCAGCAGATGGCATGGCTCTGTCCTGTTGGAATCCCTTCAGCTGTGCCGTGTGGGGGGTTCTGACTCCTGGAAGCTGCAGCTGAGGAAGGTCTGTGACAGCAAACGGCCCGATCTGGGCTCGGCTGGGGGAATATCACTTAAAATAAACCCCTTTAGCTTCTTTTTAAGAGAACTTTCAGTGCTGCTTGTAAGGGGTGTATTCACATCCAAACATGATGATGATGATTAAAAAATGAAACCCACTGCCCACATCTGTGGAAAATTCCCTGTCCGTGGTACTTGACCCAAAGCCTCGCGTTTAAGCCCAGAATTCAACAGAAGGAGACATGAAAGAGGGTGGGAAAGGAGATAAATCAGCAACTCCTCTTGTCTTGTGGACATGTTGTAAAAGCTGTGTGGAGTGATGATGGCTGCTGCCAAATCTTGGCCTGTCCTGCCACCCACAGAAGCTACTCTCTGTCTCCATAGATGAATGCTCAGTGAAGTTGATTAAATAAAAAAATGGGGAAGAAATATGACTGTGTGGTTACAGCCAACAGAAGCAGGAGAGAGATCTGTGGTCTACTGCTGTCACTTCTACAGATTTTTGGTCCTCTGTGGCTTTTTAAGGAAGCCATGACATGTAGGCTAAAAAGAGACATATTAAATATTACTTGGCTCAGGTTTGCCACAAAGTGAATTTAATCAGGGGAGTGCAGTTATATACATATATATCTATTCAAAAAAATTGATTTAATAAAACTGCTAAAGAGACGTCTTCCCATATCTTCCTGTGCTTGCTCTTTAGATTTGTAAAATAATTTAGCTAAATGCTCATGTTATAAACCTAAAGGCAGAGTTATTTCCAATGTTGTTCTTCTGAAATTGCAATGCTCAAGCTTAAATTGCTACTGAAGACACAAACCTCTCCTGTAAGTGAAACTCAACACTGTGACTCAATGAAGTAAATATTCTCCTCAATTTACAGGTGAAAAGTAGGAAATTGAGGCATGGGAGAGAGTTTAATTTAATTAGGTGACTGTGATCTTAAATTAATTTCAAATTTATCTGCACAAATCTGCCAGAGGTCTGTGACTAAGTTTAAATAAATCATATCAATTACTTTAGCTATTACTAGCTATACAACTAATTAGAGGAAAATATAGTACAATGAATGTAAAATAGTTCAACATGGTTGCAGAATGGATTTAAAATAATTTAGTTTTATCCTGATGTTAGGTCTATAGAACATTATAATTATGTACCTCTGTTTAACCCTGAAGTAAGATGAGGGATCCACCATCCTCACAATAGTTTAATTAAAAAGAGCAGAGATTTTAATTCAATGTCATCCTCTGTTATGGGGGTTGACCCTCCCATAGCAGAACATTCTACTGCAGCAGAACATGGTGTCGCTTGCAGCTGTCCAGAATTATCAATGACCACCAATTTAATAATTACTTTTTAAGCTTCAATGGCACCTCCTTTTGGTTTGATTTTTTGGGGTTTTTTGTTTGATTTGGTTTGGGTTTTTTGTGTGTTTGTTTGTTTTTGTGGGTTTTTTGGGGGGGATTTGGGTTTTTTTGGTTTGGTTTGTTTTTGGGGGTGTTATTTGGGTTTTTTTCTGGGCAGTTATTTGGGGTTTTTTTGTTTGTTTTGGGGTTTTTTGGGGGTTTTTTTTACTTGTTTTTGTTTTTTTTTGGGTTTTTTTTTGTTTTTTTTGACAACACCTCTACAGTCCTATTTAAACAAAAATGTTATGAAGTGAAGGTGGACAAAAGTATTTCAGGAAAGAACATGGAACTACCCATAAACATAGAGGATACTTTAAAATAAAATGAACTCCACATGGGACATAGAGTGCTGGAACACGAACACATGCTTCCAGCAGTGTTAGAGATCAGTAGTTTCACCAAGTATTAGTTCTGTTGTTTGGGTTTTTTTATAACTAAAACTGCACTTTACTCCCACCTATAAAGAAAATAGGGTTTTATAGTCTGTCTGGGGCTATATAATTTAAACGTAGGTGCATTCCTTACACAAAGAGTTGCATGTAGGAATGCAGTTTTATAAAACAAGTTCATGATTTAAAAGAAAATTCACTCTTGTTGGTTAGAGTTCTATGCAGATGTGGCAATTTTGATCTATTTTGATAATTTAGTTTTGTGTAGGTCATAGAATAATTCAGGCCAGAAAGCCTTAGCGTTCAGAATTTATTTAATGTGAGACATGAATGGGCTTCCAAGTACCCTGTGGAGTTTTTTTTCCTACAAACATAATATGTCATGTCCACCCAACAAGTATGAAAGAGATGAAGGCAAAGCAATTGGAAGAACAATTAAAGAAAAATTAAATTAATTTAATTCACAATGTGGAGAAAATTTTATAGAGTAGAAAATATTAGAAGGATGCCTTCCTTTGTAAGAAAATATATCCAGCTGTTGTAGGCAACAGATTAAATCAGTATTTCTACTTAGGAAAACATGGAGAAAGCTGTTCAACTCTGCTAAGACGGCACAGATGTGGGGAGAATTCTGTACTAGAAAGGCGTGCATATAAGAAAAATTACTTTCATAGAATCACAGATTATGCTGAGCTGGAAGGGACCCACAGGGACCACCCAGCCCAGCCCCTGTCCCTGCACAGACCCCCCACCAACCCCACCCTGGGCATCCCTGGGAGCGTTGTCCAAAGGCTCCTGGAGCTCTGGCAGCCCTGGGGCCGTGCCCATTCCCTGGGGAGCCTGGTCAGTGCCCAGCACCCTCCGGGGGAAGAGCCTTTCCCTGATGTCCAGCCCGACCCTGCCTGGCACAGCTCCAGCCGTTCCAGGGTCCTGTCCCTGGTCGCAGAGGGCAGGGATGGGAGCTGCCCCTCGGGAGGATGTTGAAGACCCCAATTAAGTCCCCCCTCAGTCTTACACTGGCCATAAGAGTGCAACGAAAATACCCTGCCTTTGCATCAGGCCAGAGGCACAGATGGGAGCAGAAGTTGTCTTTGAAATGAACATATCAAAACCTTCAAAATGTGTCAAAGGTCGTCATTGCACCAAAATTCATGTGGATCAGTAAAGTTAATAAAATGCAGTTAATCAGTAACGTAATGTTGTAGCAATTAAGAAAAATTATATGGAACTTCATGAGCAGGAAGACAGAGAATTAACTAATTACTTGTGCTGACATTGCATTAATTTTGATTCACGTGCATTTTTGCGCTGGAAATACACTAACATCTAGCAGAATAATAAAAAAGATTAGCCATCCTTAGTTCATATTCTATAATTTCCCTTTTTCTCTGAAGCACTGGAAATTTCTTTCAGACCTATGACTATAGGTCGATGTTAAGGAGTTAGGGGACATAGCCTGTGGTAGGACACCGCTGCTGCTGCTGTGAATGATAAATTCATTTATGAGTCCTGCCAGCAAGTTCAGGGTTGAAATCGTGTCTGTAATCTGAATTGTCTATTAATGAAATCACTGGGAAATCCTGGTGAATGAGACAGATATATGAGGAGGTCTCCAAGATTCTTCTGGAAGGAATGACTACCATAGTGCATGGAAATGGAGAGACCAGTTTAGTTCCATATCTCCAGGAAAAGAATGGAAACATGTCTTCAAACCTGGATTAACTTTTTCATTTTTACTGTCCTAAGAAAATTATATTTTGTGTTTGAAATGGTAGGCAAGTCATGTTTTTGCTCCAAGGTGAATTTAAAGGAAAAATTGGTATCAGAATAATTAGGAAAATTATCATCTTATAACCTTCCTTAAATACCTTCATGATAATAACTGAGATATCTTTAGGGTATTATTAAATCAGTAATGTTATGAAGCACATGTAAGAAGCAAACAGCCCTAAGAGGATCATTTCTAATTGAACAGAACAATTTTCATGATTGCAAGCCTGTAAAGTTTCTCTAGGTTTGTTGCTTTCCTAAAAAATTGCAACTGTAATAACTTTTACTTCAGTGTATTAGCACTCAATAGAGTAAAGAAGAAGAGCGGTGAACTGAAACCTATACCTGTGTCTCTGACCTCAGTGGAAAGCAAATGCATGGACGTGTAATATTTGACAATTTAGGGAAAATAAAAATCCAACAAAATCTTGGCTTATATCAATTTAGATGGCAGGGGTTTGCCTACAGTTATTTTCCAAACATGTGATATATATTTTCTGTATTGTTACAGATGAGGGCTATCTATAAAATAAGTGTGATATTATTTGTACCAAGCTCTGGTCAGGAGGAAATGCTCTTAATAATGTTTTTCAATTATACTTTCTCATTAATCTTTTCAAAAGACCTCTCAGATATTAAATGCATTTTCTTTATCCTATAGAAATTTTTAACTATAATTTTATTTAAAAAAACCTTGTCAAGCACTTTCGGTGAGAAAGTCTTATGAAATCTACAGTAGTTAATGAAGTTACTGAAATTACCCTTCAAGTTACATCATATTTAAGGGGATGGATTTAGAATCATAAGTGACTATTGCCTGGCATGACTTGGCAGTGCTACTGATGTGTTTCGTGAGGACTTACAATTGTGTTTCACTGAATTCACTTGAGTCAGATGATGCCAAGGGAAGTTTATAAAGGTTTATTTCGTCTTTTGATTGCATCTAATGGTGAAGTCACCAAAGGACTGCCCGGAAAGCTTTTGTGTGCTCGTAACAAAGCATCCTCCTCTCCATTTAGCCAAAAAGTCAATAGCAACTCCAGGAAAGAGAACATTTCATGTGCTGTATCTGAGATTGCACTCTCATGGAAAGTTCAGGAGTGCATGTCAGGGGAAATAAAAGAACACTGCAATGTTCTGTGAGCGTTTTCCTCAGCCCACTATCCACAGATAAACATCTCCAAAGCTCTTTCCTTACATTAAAAGAAGGGGCTAGCTTAGAAAAAGATGCTGGCTTTGGAAGTAATTCCAAATATATGTGCTTAGAAGGCCGGGGTAAGTTGCACTTTCGTGATCTTTTAATGCACCTGGGAGATCACCCAGTCTTAAATTAAAACACTAAACATGTTTAGAAACTTGGTTATTTTTCCGTCAATACAAGTTTTGGTGTAAATATTTATTTTCTTGAGAAGTCTAACTTTTTTATTTTTTTGTCTTTAGAATAATGCTTTCTTAGTTTACTTTAGGGAAAAGCTAGTCGAATCTTCTTTTAGTTAGTTCTGGAGAAACTTTTTCTTCTCAGAAATGCTTTCTCCTGATTACATCACTTGCTCACCACCACCAGCAGCTTTGTGAAAGCTAACTTCTGACCTGTGCATGTTGTGGTTTGATAATGAAAAGGAGATAAAACGGTGCAAATTACTATTATGGCAATTTTTTCATGGCAACAAGCACGTAACCAATTAAAAAAAGCAAAGAAACAAACATGTTCCTCACAATTTGCATTATTATCAGATTGTGTAAATACACAAGTGATTGACTACAAAGTCTGTCATGGGTAGCTGTGTGTTCAACAGCCACTGAAATCACATTACCCAGTTCATATGCATTTTAGCACCTAAAAGGATGCTTGTGTAGACTTTCTTAAATTTTTCTTTGATATCTTTCTCTTCTCTACTTCTCTTTTCAGTTAAGAAATTTTCTTGTAGAACCGAGATTAATACTTAGCAATGTTCTTTATAAAGTTTATAATTTAATATAAAAGCAAGTGTAAAACTCTTAATTGACTGGTGTCAAAAACCCATAATTTAAATAAGCATTTTTCAAGGAAGAATACTATTTTTCCTAAAGTCACGGTGAAGATGGAGCTTTTGAGCACAGCATGAGAAAATAGTAGTCAGACAAATTTCTTGCCAGCTTCTTGTACAAGGTAACTCATAAAATTGTAGAGAATCTGAAATTCCAGTCCACTTGAAAGGAAAACTGCATGTGTATGCTGGTGCTAAGGTATCAGTGGATTACCACAGCTCTGTAAATAATTTGGGGTTTTGTTAACACTTTCTCTTTAAGTGTTCAGGATTAAATGATGCTGAAATGTGTGTTGTATGCCCACACTTTGACTATTAGTCATTTAATAAGTTTATGGTTATTAGGAAAAAAGGAGATAATAGTTAATTACTTTTCCCCCATCCTCTTAGCAGTCTTCATGAAAATAAATTAGGTCTTTAAAGACCATGTTATCAACAAGCTCTGTGGCTCTCTGATTATAAGTAGGCAAATAAAGTTCTAATTAAAAAAGCCAAACAGTGGAAGACGTAACAGGTTAAAAATCTTAAAGCTTTTTCTTAGTTTAAACTTTTTATCAAGTTGCTTTAGGTTTAAAGTTCTGCTTTTTTTTTTTTTTTTAATTCAAAGCCCTAATTTCTTTAAATGATATTTCTATGTAGATGTAACAATACTTGTGACTGCATGGTCATCTATTTTAAGTACATTTTTATTTATTTGGGTATTTTTTGGGCAAGATTTACGTGTTTATGCTGTTCACCTGTTGTAAGAAAAATGTCTTTTCATGATGAGGCACTGGAACAAGTTGTCCGGAGACTGCACCACCTCCATTCTTGGAGCTTTCCAAGACTCTGCTGGATAACACCCTGAGCAACCTGCTCTGATCTCAGATTGGCTTCTGGGCTGTGGAAAAACTCTGTAACTTACACACTTCGAAATTATCTATATATTGTAACTAATGTTTAAACGGGCTTTGAGGAAATATTTATTATCTATTGAGACAAATAGGTGCTACCCTCATCAGCAGTCCCTACCTGAATGAGATGAAAAAGAAAATAAAATATATTTTAGAGCTAATTACTGAAAAAAATTTGTTTTCTTTCTCTTAGAACTATGAAAGCCAGACTTCAGCACCTTGCAAGATTTGCCAAAGCAATACACAGTACGTTTCTGCAGGAGAATTACTACACTAAAAGTAAAATAGGCAACACATGGGGAGAGAGATGATGAAAAGAGAGGAAGGAATAACCTTCTCATTAAAAAAGTATTTAATTATGCAACTACTGCCTGAAAAATTTCCACATTTCAATTTTGTAAAGGTGTCAGCCATCATTATTTTAACATCTTTCATTAGAAATTAGTATAGGGATATCACACACCACAAATGAAATATAATTTGGAGCCTCAATAAAGTTTTGTTAACAGAGCAGAGGTTACTGCCCTGCTGTGTGTGGCTACAGCTCA
The DNA here is from genome assembly GCA_013400975.1 of Atrichornis clamosus. Classification (NCBI taxonomy): domain Eukaryota; kingdom Metazoa; phylum Chordata; class Aves; order Passeriformes; family Menuridae; genus Atrichornis; species Atrichornis clamosus. The sequence goes on along the minus strand of WBMZ01008047.1, from coordinate 20,794 downwards.
GTTTATAATCAAAGGGAGTTTTAGATTAGATTAAGACACTATTTATATTTGTTAAATATCAATAAATTATTGAATAAGTACTGATGAGCCTAATAAAGAACAACAGTGAATCTAATACACTTTAATTAACTTCAAATATAAACCCCCCCATTTATAATAGATCCTTATTTAGATAATACATCTCTGTGAAAGTTTTTTAAGACTAGTATTTCAGATAATTAAATATTAAACATAAGATTTTTTAAAGATTTTTTTTCACATGTATAACTGAATGTTAGTGGATATTTTATAAAATCACAAAAACTTTGATTTTGCAAGGTTGAATTAAATAAGAATGTAAAGTATGATGAGAACTGTCACTTGAATTTAGTTTTATGGGAAATGTTATCTTATTTCGCCAGATTTTCAAGTGGGTCAATTTTATATAATAAAAATTGGAGAAGGATTAAATCTGAATGATGATGAATTGAATCCTTTTCAGTAAAGAAGAGCTTCAAGTGCATTTTTTTAGGATGTTGGTCCTGCCGGTTGGATTCAAGGTGTTCCTAGCCTACCAGGTTTAATTCAGTATCATGCAAGGAAAGACTAATGTTTAAATTGTGAATCCTTATTTTTCTATGTGGGGAAACTCAGCAGGTCTTTTAGCAGAGTTTTAGTTACTTGGGGACCCTCACAAGAGATAAAAACACCTTCTGTGCTTAAACCAAGTGAGGGCTCCATGGATTCTACTTACGGACTTAAGGGAAAGTGAGGTGACCTAAGCATGTCCCTTCTTTTTAAAATTTAATGATTTAAGGGTGTGTGATGTGGAGAAATTATCATGTCAAATATTAGGCACGAGAAACGGCATAACTGGTAAAGAGAAAGAAACTCCTGAAAGTGAACACCCATTTGCTTGACTTTGCATTTCTAACTTTTTTTTTTGATCATTTCTTCTTCATTATTGTACATATTCCTGTGAGATTTTGTACTTTTTTATCTCACACATACAGATTTAAATACCGTATTGGTTCAGTGAGATTCATCTTAACCTTACTTTCAGTACTGAAATATTTGTTTTATTGTTATTCTGCTAGTGCTAGCAGAGAGAAAATATTAGATATATGGGGCTACAGGATAGAAGTTTAAGTGGTGCAATTCTGTTAAACATTTTTATAACAACTGGAGACATAAATTTATTTAGAACATGCAAGTGATTGATCTTCCTCTTTCCTCTTGATGGTGGAGCAGAGATTGCCAAAGTAGCAGATAGAGCAAGGAAATTCTGCTAGTTAAATACCCAGTATTTTACCCAAATCTTTTTTTTGGTGAGATCTGCAGCATAGTAACATAAAATAACCCTTCCCTTTTTATTTTATTTAAGAGCCACATTTGATGTTCTTGTCACAAAGTCTGATCACTGCAAGTCACTTATTCCTGAAGGGTATTTGTGTTGGTTTTGGTATTTTTTTAAATCCGTCTCTAAATAATAAAGGTTCTCTTTTTGAAAAACCATCATTATTTGTCGTCATTATTTTCTTCTGATTAAAGTGAACATGATCTAAATATTCATGACTCTCATTTGACAAAATGCAACTAAAAACATGTTGCTCTAAGCTATGATAGATTATTAATTGCTCAGAGTTAATTAGAATTGATATATGTAGAAATAGTCTCATATACTCTCTAGCTGCAATAATGAAATAAGTCTGTCTATTTTTTAAGCATGATTGAACAGGAGTGAAATAAATTAAAGACTTAATCACTCTGGTATTCAATCCAGCTCTGTTTATTTCATATCTCAAAAAACTCAAGAATCTCAAAATTAATTTATTGGGCATTTGACAGAAGTGTTTCTGGGAGCAAAAACTCTTCCTCTGCATGTGGAGTTAGAATGCTTTGATTATGGTGCACTGCAGCTGAATAGAACTATGCTGCCTGTAATGCTGATCATTTATTTTCCTGTAGTAATAAGGTGAGTTCTACGTGCTCTCTCTTTCTGTATCTGGGGTAAGCTGAGACCTGTTGTTGTCAGACTGACCTTAGTAAAAGTTAATTTTTTTAATCACAATTTGGAAATGGAAATTTGGTGCTGCAAAGTTAACTCCTGCAAATGTATGTGAAATAAAGTTGTAGAATGCTATACTATTAACAGCTGTGTTCTAAGGTGGACAGTAATAAAAGAACTAAGTGCTTGTAGATATTTTTCTACGCTTTTATTGTAAAATGCCTACAACTTTATACAACCTTGATAGGTTTGGTTTTAATTTATTTAATTTTAAATTGATTCAGGTGTGTGTGTATGGCAAATATTCTGCTCCAGTCCGTTTTCTGCACCTTTTGCAGTCACACTGGCCATAAAATCCTCAATGACTTGATCTGATGACATGACCAGGGCTTTGGGAAAAAAGGTATTCACTAACCTATCCCACAAAGCTAGTTTAGTAAAAGAAATGAACAATCTTAATCAAAAAGAACCCCCAAGAAAAAAAGCAAACAAACAAACCCAACTAAAACCAGAACAAGGCCACCAAAACTCCACAAAACCCCCACATTAAAAACACCAGATCTGAAGCTGCTTCTAAGGGCTTTTAAGGGCTTTCAGTCCCTGAGTGTAGGTTTTAGAAGTTACTTTTTAAATAGAAGGATGCAACTAAATAAATAGAGAAAGGGTAAAAATCTTTTTTAGAGAAACTGAAAGTTGTTATGGCTGGGAGGCAGGGACAACGTTTGAGAGAATTCTCACTTTTCCACTCTGCCTTATTAGTTTGGCTTTCTCCTTTAACTTGTGTGCAATACATTATTTTTTACCTGCATCTCGGGTTGTAACATCTCAGAAATCTCCAGGTTTCTTCTAATCAACTCCAAAACTTGTGTTCAGAGCAGTTCTCTTTAGCAGTCTGTTTACTGCACCCAGTCTCAAAATTGCTACTTCACAATGAAGAGAGGGAAAGAAAAAAAAAAAGGTACTAAAAAAATGATGCTGCATGGTAAAATACAAATAAACAGACGTCATCTGCACAGTGAAGTTTTGGTTCATTTTCTCCTCTGCTGAGTGTTGAAATCCAGTTTCCCCTTGTCCTTATGAATTCCCTGTCAACTCTGTGGTGTCCTGCTGCAAGATGCTCACGCTCACTCCTCTCAAAAATCTTCTACATTTTCATAATTCTACGTTAACTAAGCAAAGCTATCCCTGAGAGTTTTACCAGAACCAAAAGAGGTCAGACTAGAAGGATCACTCTGCTGTCTCTGACGACTGATATTTTGTGTGAAGTAGAACAGCTTCAACGTTAATGATTCAGAGTGCTGCCAAAACCTCTGCAGAGAGTCGAACAGGTGAGGACTTGGTTCAGGACTCTTTCCCGAAGTGGGCAGAGTAAATTTGAAACAGTTGCTTCCTTAGTGACTCTTCTACACCCTGAGTTATGGCTAAAAGCTGGTAATAGCAATAATATTACTCTGTGCACAAAAATTTCTTATTTTGCATTTGGTTGCGGTTGATTTTGTTTTGCTTGTTTTTAATGTCCTAAAAACATATTACATGAGATGCAATTTTAAATAGAAAAAGCATATTTCTTTTGGCAAGAACAAGAAGAAATCATTATTTCAATGTACAGTTTGTTTACATGTTTTCAATATACATTTCTATGTCAGGTACTTCTAGTGTTCCTACTCTGACACAATATTTGTCACTTTCATCAAGCAGCCACTTGTGCAATCTGGAAATTATGGGGTTCGAATAAGACAAAAAATTGATTATGTAATGTAACTGAAACTGAAGTTATGTTCTGAAATTAACGTTTTGCTTTTAGACAAACATCTACTCAGGAAAAGAAAGCTTTGGGTTGTAGGTGCAGCTGCTTGTAGAAAGAAGCCTGGAACCCTGAGCTTCAGAAAGATGAAGTTGTCCTTGTTTCATCCCCGTCTTACTTGGAGGGGAACACAAGTTTTGTAGATGTTGTGGACGAAAAAGAATTGCAAAGGTGAAAAAATTTAAAAAAAAAAAACAGCAAAAAAACCAAAGTTCACAAATTTTGTTTGCAAAATTCACGCGTGGCAAGGTACGTATTTTTCCACTTGATAATAATAATAGAATAAAAATTAATATGGAAGAGAGAGAACTAAGAAAGGGAGGTGAAAAAGGAGAGGAAAGGGGATCATCAGTCCTGTGCCCTGCATTGACCCAGCCGACAGGGGATCCAGGGCCCCTGGGCTCTGCAGAGGGACCTTCTCATAGGTAAATTTCCTCTTCCCTGCAATTAGAGTTCTTGCTCTTCACGTAACTCATGTGCAGTCAGGTCTTCTGGATCTTTCTGGAAATGAGTCAAGGGGGTTGAGAGTTCTACATGCCTTCAATTTGGCATGGGAATGCCTAGATCAGGGAGGGAATTCTTTGTGTCTGATAACACACCATGAGTCATACACAGTTGGAGAGTTCCCAAAAAGTAATATATGTATTTTAGATGTATTTTTAGCTGTTTGGAACTCCTATTGAAAAAAGGCAGTTAAAAATCTCACAAAAATACTTTTCCCTGTTATAATTAATTTTTTCTTTCCTTAGAATGATGTGCTCTAAACACTTTGGAAAGAACTCTCCCATACCAGGCAAAATTGCCCAGAATAATATACAAAATTTATGTCTTGGTTCTTCCATGCTATAAGAAAACACTGATGGAGCAAAAGCACTGGATATTTTGTCAGACTTTCAAATTGACAAGATGCAAGCTGTACAAAAAATTGACCTTGGCCTGCTTTCAGACAAGGATAAATATCACCACAAAAAAACCCCCAGTGTGCTACACAGCTCTACATACAGAATCAAGAAGGGACTCCAAGTTGCTTCCACCCAAAACAGTGAAATTTCCACATTAGGAAACCAGGCCACTTACCCCACTTCTTGCAGCTATAACTGCAAAATGTTAAAAATTAATTGAATAACTTAAGCTCCAACTGCAATTAAAATATAAGTTAACATTGCAAAATCAGAACATATTCAATTGAACAGTGATGTCACTTTGGGAAAAAAAAATTCATCAAATCTCTGTTAAGCAAAAAACACACACATTTTCAAAGAGGAGTTCTCAAGTGTTTTTTGTTTGGGGTGGTTATTTTTAATTTTTTTAACTTTTTTTTTAAGTGGGAGTTGATTCCTATAAGTGTGCTAAGTATGATAATTAACAAAGCTGTATTAAACTGTCCATGATTCTGCAACAAGAACTGCTGTACTTATTTAAATCACAGGATCACAGAATCACTGAGGTTCTTGGGAGAAACCTCATGAAACGTTTTATCCTCCTTCAGATTCTGAAAGAACAGACTTCTGCTGTTCTTTGCAAGTGAAACTGGGTTCCTTGATTATGAGTGGGGCATTTTAGTTACCATGAAGGATACGAAACCTGAGTAATATCTTCACAATTTTGAAACACAGCTTTTTCATTACTTACAGGAAAAATGTCTTCTGAAGCAGCACAGAAGACCCCATGTAATGAAAATGCTTCTTCTGCTTGGAAGGAAACTAAATTAACTTAGACTAAAAGGAAAGCTGAACTTGATCAGAAAAAGGCCCATCTAGTGCCATTAGCTAAGCTGGTAAAATCAAAATTGCAGCGATTTGCTGATTGCCGTGCTTGAAAGTTAATTTTTCACTACCTACTTCCTAACATTAGGATTGCTTTCACTTCCAACTCAGAATATTCTGTGAATCTGTGAATCTGTGATTTCTTCCTATATAGAGAAAGGCTTGCAGGGGGTATTTATACTCTTTCCCAAAACTGAATTACTTCCAGTAGAAATCAGACATCACTTTGGTTAGCAGAGTTGTTCCTCATAAAACTGTGAGTGAGTGACTGAGAGACCATAAGAAATTATCTCTAGTTTCTATTAATTGGTTCACCTCCGTTTTGCTTTCATTCATTGCCTCTCCCTCTGTTTGCAAATAATAGATAAGGAGCCTAACAAGTGTGTGCATATAATAAATGTTAATATTATCCTCTTGAGACTATTCACTCTTCCTTCTAGGAGAAAAGTGAGTGTGTATTTGAATCACTTCCCTTTAATGCTTTAGACAAGGCTGTTCATGGAAAAAACTCCAAGTCTGTAACTAAAAAATATGTCCATATATAGTTTATAATTTTTTTAAAATTAAGATATTATAACTGATTCTACAGGTTTGTACTTTCAGAAAATATATGCGGACTTGTGCTTACAGAATTTAAGGTGAAAATACTCTTTGCAGAACTATATTTGCACATTGTGTAAATTTTAAAATTTCATAAAACAACATATAATGCATGTCTGTCTAACCTGACAAACCTTCAGATCAAAGATTTGGCTAAACTGATTTACAAGTGTTATGCTTTTGTTGCACTCAATTGTTTGATATTTTGGGGGCAAATCCCCCACATTAAATGAAGTTAAAATTTCAATTAGATTAAGAGATAATTAAATAATGTTTATCATTATTATTATAATTATGTTGATGCTCCAGGTCATGTGTAACTAAGATTATTATACCCACATTTATTATTTCCTACCCTTCCAATTTTTTTGATGTTTTTTCCCCTCTGAGGTCATTGGCATCAGGCAGAGGATTTTTGGGAGTGTGGTGTGTTGCCACAATTCTGAGGCTGTTGCCAGAAATGCTTGATGCTGATGATCCTTCCCTCCTCACTCTAGGGTCTGCTTTAGGCAATTTTATATATTTGCTGCCACAGACTGCACCGTGGTCTTTCTCCGCTGGTTTTTTGCCCTGCTTTTCACTCAAATTTTCCATACTTGCTGTGTTTTCTGCTTACTCTGTGCTTGTTTTCCGTAAAAATTTTTTCACCCCCTTTCCTGGGCATCAGGGGAGGGGGGGATTCTGCCCCTCTGCCCCTCCGCTGAGTCCCCCCTGCAGAGCTGCCCCCAGCCCTGGGCCCAGCACAGGAAGGGCCTGGAGCTGCTGGAGCCGGGCCAGAGGAGGCACCAGGATGGGCAGAGGGATGGAGCAGCTCTGCTGGGAGGAGAGGCTGGGACGGCTGGGGTTGTTCAGCCTGGACAGGAGAAGCTTTGGGGTGACCTCAGTGTGGCCTTCCCGTGCCTGAAGGAGCCACAGGAAAGATGGAGAGAGACTCTGGACAAGGGGTGGAGGGACAGGACACAGGGAATGGCTTCCCACTGCCAGAGGGCAGGGCTGGATGGGATATGGGGAAGGAATTGTTCCCTGTGAGGGAGGGGAGGCCCTGGCACAGGGTGCCCAGAGCAGCTGTGGCTGCCCCTGGATCCCTGGGAGTGTCCAAGGCCAGGCTGGACGGGGCTTGGAGCGGCCTGGGACAGTGGGAGGTGTCCCTGCCCACGTCAGGGGTTTGGAACTAGATGATACTTCATGTCCCGTACAACCCAGGCCATTCTGTGCTTCTACGATTCCCTGAGTGGTGATTGAACTTGAAAGAACTCTTTATTTCCTTGTAATTTGGTATCAGTCCGTCCCTGCAATTTTCATGCACCTGCCGTCACCCTATGGCTGTACTTCCCTACTCTTCATTATTTACAAATGCACATTGTGCTGCAGACACTTAAAGAAAAGCTAAAACAATTTAAAGATACAATAATATTGGATAAATGCTCTTCCTAATTAAAATAATTTTCTAGACAGATGAGACCTGTCCAGCTGAACACTTAACCACCTTCAAGTGTTTGTTAATACCATCATATGGCCTGTTCCTATCAATGGCAAAACCATCTTTTTGTGAGACTTTGCATGGTCACATAATTTATATATCTATACATTTTCTCATGCATTTTTTTGGTCTTACAGTATTATTCATAGGAAGCTACATTTGAGCAACTATTTATCCAGCTGAGGTCACTTGGTCTTGAGAAGAAACTGAGGAGCAGTTCTGATCTCCGCTCCCTGTGACCAGGGACAGGACCCAAGGGAATGTCTGGAGCTGTGCCAGGGAGGTTTGAGTTTGATATCAGGAAAAGGTTCTTCCCCCGGAGGGTGCTGGGCACTGACCAGGCTCCCCAGGGAATGGGCACGGCCCCAAGGCTGCCAGAGCTCCAGGAGCCTTTGGACAGCGCTCCCAGGGATGCTCAGGGTGCGGTTGTTGGGGGGTCTGTGCAGGGACAGGAGCTGGGCTGGATGATCCTGGTGGATCCCTTCCAACTCAGCATATTGTATGATTCAGCGTTCTTTGTGAAGTTTTTAATGAATTTTCTCATCTGGGAGACAATTCCATTGTGTTACAAGAGGAACAGGCACATCTGTCTCTATACAAAAGAAGTAATTAATGAAACAACAAATGTTTCCTAAAGAGTGGGTGCTGAATCGTGTGCTCAGATAGTTCACAAATATTTTTTCAAATGGAAACCCTGCTAATCTGAACGAAATCTGCATGTAGGATTAAAAGAATACCAAACCAAAAATGCAGATTTTATGAAGTGATAGAAGTTCTATATTCATACAGTACCTTAATCTTCAGAATACAAAGGTATGAGGACATTTGCAAGTATTATACCCATAGTTTCTGTACATAAATGATAAGGAATGGGAAAATCGTGTAGATTTCTCAAAGAAATTAATCTCGGTGATAACACACACTATCTGAGCAGGTGTCATGGTCAATACCATTTTACTGAACAATAACCTGAAGTTTGTGACAATGCTAAGTATTCTTGAGGATAATCTACTACCTAAACAACTTGGATGTAAAATATTTCTTGCTTTACTTTTCACTCCAAGGATAATAGATCAATTTATGTGACAGTAAGTAAATCTGTATATTACTGATAAAAGATACCAGAGAATTTGTTTAAATCTTGATTCTTTCAGTAATTCTGCAGCTGCTTTTCTTTGAAATGCCATGTGCAATCAACAAAGCATATATTTATCTATGAACTCAAGTTTCATCTGATTATCTGCCAGCCCTTCTGGAATAGTAAAAAGGACACTATTTCAATGCTTGGAAAGAATTGATTTATGCCTTCAATTAAAAATAATTATTTCAAACCCTCTATGATTCTGCAGGCTGTATGTGTTTGTGTGTGTGTGACCACTACAAATGAACAGATCTTTAAATGCTGCATCTTGGTTCTTTGAAATATTATTCTTTTTCCAACTACAAGAACAATCTATTTGATACTTAAAATAATACTGAAGTTTACAGTGTGCAGAGATTTTCTGGCATAAATCTTAATAGCTCATAAAAATGCCAGTTCAGGACAAACTTATTCAAGTGTAGCAGACTTTTAAGTAAAATTAAATAAAATTATCACTGAAAATGTTTTTCACTCCAGTGCTTTGTAAAATGAAGCATCTGTAAAATTACTGAAAATATTAAAAATTTAGTGAACATTACAAGTATTTACCTCTTATTTCTTTAAATCCTGTTAATTCCTTGAGTTCTGGTTTATTTCTTGCCTTTCTCTTTTTAAAATTATTTTTGTCTCTTTTATGTTTCCACAAAAAGCATATTATGACAGAAATGTAGATCTCCTTATCGTAAGAACATATCAAATGAAAATAATGTCATGGTCTATTTTGCTATATATAATATAAAAGTCATTGATTCAGCACACTACAGATTTAATTTCTGACCTTCTAGAAGATTTCCAAAGTTTTCTTAGAATCTGACATAACTAAAAAAGGGAATAGTCCTGATTACAGCATTTTTGGGGATACTGGTGGGTGGAGCTTTGAGGGAGAGGGGTGTTGACTGTGGTTGACTTATTTTTTTAATCCTACTTTTCTTATATTTGATTGGGGTTTTATTTATTTTTTAAAAGATTAGGGGTTGTTAGAAACTGTTAAAACTGGTTTGCAGCATATCAAGGTACTTGGCAAAAAAATGACACTTCTTTAGTCTATTTCAAGAAAGATCAAATGAAAGAGGCAAAAAATAACATGCTTCCCATTTCTCATTACAGTAAATGCATGTATAGGACTGCAATTACTTCTCAAGGAGATTTATTTTAAACTACACTAATGACTTTGTGCTTGTAACCCATATTTAGAACAACTTCTGTGACTCTCTGTGAAGCGCTTTTCCTTCTTTTTGTCCTGAACTTGCCCCACATCTGTTTAGCTGATTTTGATTCCTCAGTGGGCGCAATTCCCTGGGTCATCTGTTTTCCTACACTGCAGCTATGTAGTGTAGGCCCTCTCAGCTGAATAGCACTATGCAATGGAAATAGAAGGAAAATAGGAGCTTAATAACAATTTGAACTTTTATGAGGGCGAACGACTCCAGTCTGTAACGCTCTTCAAGTTTAAATTTTAATCCGTGAAACCATTCAGTGAAAGAATTTATAGGGAAGTCTACAACAATAAAACTAAACCCCAACAAAGCACTGTAGGGTGTCTCTATAGGAGAGCAAATACTGAAACAAGTCTGTGTGTTGTTGTGGTGCTGATGTGCTTCCCTCGTCATCGTACCAATTAAGGCTGTGGGAGCTCACACCCATTGTATTGGTAATTTGGTTTGTATGTTAGTTTCCTGCTAAAAAATATTTTAAAAAACATAATCTTAAAATCACAGAAACACAGAATCCCCGGATGGGTCAGGTTGGAAGGACCACAGAGGCTCCTCTGGTGCCGCCTCCCTCTCCAGCAGGGCCATCCCAGAGCAGAGGGCATGGAGTGTGTCCGGACAGCTTTGGGATGTCCCCAGGGAGGAGACTCCACAGCCTCTCTGGACAATCTGTGCAGGGCTCGGACACTTCCCAGGGAAGAAGTTCTGCCTCCTGTCCCGGGGGAACTTCCTGGGATCAGTCCCTGCCCGTTCCCCCTGTGCCATCCCAGGCCCCAGGGAACAGAGCCCAGGCCCTGCTGTGCCCCTCCCTGCACACAGGGACAGCCAGGGGTGAGGGCCCCTCTCAGCGGGGGCTGCTCTGGAGGCTGCACAGCCCCAGCTCTTGACTGTCTGTCTTCACCTTAACAAGACTTGAATAAAATTTATAGAAGAGTATTTTCCTTCAGGTGAGTGAATATTAAAATTTCTGCTGCCTCGACAAGGCAATGTAATAACACGTTATGAACATTCTGCTTGTTGCCAAAGCCTTGATTTTGTAATGCTACCATGTCAGATAGGTTTTTGCCCTGGTACATATCAGTAAGGCCAAAGACTTGTAGAATTAAATAGAAAAACAAATTTGTGTTTTTACGCTGCCGTGTTTCTGCAGCAGGAATATTAAATTTAATACAGTTTTGTAAGAACTGTAAGCCACATAGAAATAGTTTTTAGAGTGGATAAATTAACATCCAGATTCTGTGCTGATTAATTTCAAGGCTTTTCATAAAAATATGCACCAATGGTTAAATATAAACCCATTTTTCTCCAGACTTACTATAATGAATCAGAAATGTCTGAATTTTTTTCTATCCATTGTAAACCCTGCAGAAGAATTCTTTTTTTGTTTGCCAACTCCTTATCTTCATGGCATCCAAAGCAGGTCAGATTGTCCTCTTAATCTCTATTCAGTTTTGTTTCTTTATTAACATCTTTGGAGTTATTGAGTAGAAAAATATTTGTAGATATTTACAGTATTTATGGTGGAAGGTGTCCCTTCCCACAGCAGGGAATGGAACAATACAATCTTTAAGGTCCCTTTCAAGGACCACTTCTCAAGCCATTCTGGGATTGAATTTGGGCGGTTCCAAAACGAACTGGAATGTTTCATTTTTTTCCCTATGTCTGTCTTCAAAATTTTTGCACCAGGTTTTTTGACTTGTTTTCATTGGCCATTTATGAACACTGACAGTATTTGAATGACAGCATTGAGATTATAATACTTGATATTTATGTTTCTAATGTGTATTTAGCTTTTTTTTCCCTCCTCAGATGAAAGGAAAAGAGCAGTCTACTCATTACCAGAAAACCTGACAGTGTGATTGAACAGAAGATGAGTAGAAAGTGTGAACAAAATCAGTTTTGTTGTCTGAAAAACAGAGAGAAAAACATCCTTCACCCATAGAAAACTGAAATGTATGATACATGCCTGCTCCTGGGCTTGGTTTACAAAAGAGGCTTTATTTTTCTATGAGAAATACTGAAGTATGCAACATACCTCTATCAGCAAGCTGGCAGCACTACAGGGAGAAATGGAGCAGGATCTGCTCATGTATCTGGGCTGATAGGGCAGTTCAGCAGACAGAGCACCTAATTCAATAGCTGGGGGAAATGTTTTAAGCAGTGTTATCCTCTTTCCCTGTTAAACTGTCTGAAAAGGTGTTGCTGCTTCTGTGTGGTCTCATGCTTTGAGGAGAAGGATCAGAAGGTAAACTAGAGAATCCTGTATCTGACACTTTGATCCTTGTCTTTCTTCTAGCATTATTAGAGTGAGATGAACAGAAAGAAACTGAAAGTCAGGGTTTTTTAAGAACTGTTGGACTGAAACAGCCAACTTTCTTTTTTTCTCCTAGTCACAGTGTTTTATCTGTACCATCCTAAGATACTTTTCTTCCAATCAGTAAAAGAAAGGTCAATTATGGTAAAAAATGAAAAACATCAAAAAACTGCACTTGCTTCTAGAGACCAGTTCAAACTACCTTAGAAATGGAAAGTGCCCTTCTTTTATTAAATTACAGAGCTTTGATTGAACTTTGTAGTAGCTCAGTTAAAAAGACGAAAACAAAAATTGTGATATCTGTCATAAGCTAGATAATTTTCTTTAGAAATGCCACCTAACTTTTGTTTAAACAAAAACCCCAGTGATAGAAAGTCTACAGATTCTTGATAAGATCTGGCAGCATTGAAAGCTCATGGTTTTCTTCTAATAAAACTCTGAGCAAGCAAACTTTATTTACAAGCAAAAACTAAGAAATAAAAACCAAGATCTTTCAATGCCGTTGCTAGCTTGTGACTATTGGAGCTAAAACAGGTGGAATGTGGTTGGCCAATAAATCTCTAAAATGGAAAAAGAATCAAGGACAATGCACCTGTGAAGCTCAGGGAATAATTGAGTGTGGTTGAGTAGAGGTTTGCAGCAAACTTGGCTTTACCTCCTCACAAAGAGGACCAGGAATTCACCAGAGCAGCATGGGAGGAGTGAACACATGGCTCATTCTAACACAGAGTACAAAAGCAAGATAAATAGAAAAAGGAGCTTCATGTAGCATCAGCTACCTTTAAATAAGTATTTCTGATACTAAACATTTCACCTTCTAAGCGTGGGATATCTAAAGAAGCTGGTCAGAGGACTGAACTTGGACAGGGATTTTTCACTGTCATGTTTCCCATTTCCCCTACAGATATCTGAAAATTGAGTATTGCCATTGCTTGAAAATGTCATGGCCAAGTTCAACGAGTGGAGTACCCTGGCTGCTTTCCTCAAGACATCACTGTGGCACTGAGGTAGTTTGTTCTTCATGCTCATTTATTGGATTACTTAGTGCTTCCTAATGGGGTGAAGGAGTATGTTTGTTTTATTGCCATGTCTGCAGGTGAATAGGAAGTTGTAATGTAGCCCTCCCTTTATTCACTTAAACATAGTAATTGCTTCTTGATTGTCTAAAAATAATACTCTTCAGAGAAAGAAAACAGATTTCTGACAAAATGAGAACCTGATTAGGTAGAAAAAGCTATTTATGAACTTTAACTTCTCTTGAAGCCTTCTAATATGTTTAGGACATACTGTCTTTGGATGATATTTAAAAGTGCTTGCTTCATTTGTGTTGTTAAACAGCAACGTTATTGACAAAATTTCTCTCTTTCTAAGCATATTAATATGTATATGGATATCTTCTGCATGCTTTCTACTAGTTTTTAAAACAAATTTCTTCTGAAGTTGTCATTCTTACATCATATTCATATGTCCAATCTGAGGCTTTTATGGGCATAAACAATACTGTTTAGGAAATTATAATTTCCTCACACTAAAAAATTAACTGCGTGGCTTATTTCTGGTTCCAAGGTTAATCAGAAAAACACTAGTATTTTCCACAAGTTAATTCTGTTTTCTAAAAACTAGAGCATCTAGATCTGTTTATTCTTCTATGAGATCAGGAGGGATGAGCATAATCCACTGCAAAATACTGGCTAAAATTGTAATGTTAATTGATTGCATGAGGCAATCAAAATATTTACTACCTCAGTGCAGTCACATAATCAGAATTTTTAATTTTAATGACTCTCTCTCTCTGTAAATAGTAGTTCTTTCTATTATTTTATTATTTCAAGTAATGGGAAGGTATGAAAGGAGAACGATTTACATTCTTATCAAACATTGAACACCCCGTTCCTTAGGCAAATGTTTGCCTCTCTTTCCACTTCAGAGAATATAGTGGAAGTGGAAGGGGAGCTGTGGGACTTCTATTTCAAGTATGAATGAAAGATTAGGGGTATTCCAAACAACAACAACAAGCTGTGATCTGTTGGCTTCTGAACTGAAAAGCAGTTCCCCTGTGGTATAAATGTAAATGTGAACTATTGATTCCTTCATGGAAAAAAATGATTCTGACTTATTAAAATTATCTTGTTCCACTTATGAATTTTATACTCTTTCCTGGACAATTTCCAGCGTTAGTGGAATCTTGAAGTGGTGGAGCTTTTCTTAAACTCTGGTGCTGTGTTTGAAGGTACATTTGTGTTCCCCTCCTCTCATACCATTTTAATGTTTGCTAGTGCAGTGTTAAAGGCTCATTACATTTATAAGCTGGTAATTAACCGTGACCTTTAGAGACAAAATTAATGTAGCTGACAGGTGTACTGTCCGTAAAGATGGAGATAAAGAACGTTTCTGCCACCCCTGGGGAGAGAGAGAAAGGATCAGGGAACAGAAGGGCTCAGTTCTGAGCCTGAAGCAGGACATTTGGGGATTCTTTTGTTTTTCTTAGTAAACTCAGCTCAAAAAAGGACCCTTGGTGGGGAAGAAAAGGTTGCAGGACATTCACCTTAAGTGTGGTTTCGGGACCTGGCAACAAGAGTCAAAAAGAAGAGTTCTAGAATCCTGACCCAAAGGAAAAGCCTGAAGAGCTTTAAAATAAATAGCCTTGTGATCCTTTCAATAAGCTGAAACAGCTAGAAGATACATAAATCTGAGATTTCTATGAATTTTAATAGCCTTTTGAAAATGGTACCACAGGGTGTTTATGGGCATACAAGTAATCTCACATTCAAGATTACTTTCAAAAAGTATAAATACCTGCCCAAGAAAATGTGTGTTGTTCCTGACAAGGACTAATATTTTTTTTTTTTTTCATTTTTGATGGGTGGCTCCTAAAACTGTCTCAAAATTCAGATGTTGATTTAGTTTTGAGCCATTACTCGTGTGAAAGATTAACACTGCACTGAAGAGTTCTGCAAACGCTTGTTTTTATAGAAAGCCTTGGCTCAGCAGAAAACAAATTGGAACCTCAGTGCTCTGAATTCTACAGACAATGTGATAAATGTTTGAAATTTATTGACTGTGAATGTATAAGGGCTAAGGATTGAATTTTGGGAAAATACTTAAAGGATTCCAAAATGAGTGTAGACAAAGGTAGCAGAAGTGGTATTTTACATAGCCACAAACACACTGTTCACATGAACTTTCCCCCCATAATATTTCTGATAACCTGAACAAAGCTGAGTGATCCTGAAGGATAATCTGTAGAAATTGAGGATTTAGTAACATCTACCAACATAGTTGTGGGGTTTTTTTTAAATATAGCTTTTTTCTCTTCTCTCAGTAGAGGACACCTAACTAGAAAAACTTAGAAAAGAACATGAGGGAGGAAAGCAAGAGCAAATTGCATGAGTTTCAACAGATTAAATTATATTTTCAAAAGTCAAATGCAATTTCATTAAATGACTTATTTTCATGCATACAAATTTGATGATATCTTTTCTAAAAAGTTGACACAGAAAATTGTTGTAAATATCTTCACATAGGATCATAGAATCAGAGAATATTCTGAGTTGGAAGGGACTCACAAAGATCATCCAGTCCAACTCCTGGCACTGCCAGGTCTTTTAAGATTAAACAAACCAGAAAAGGATTTAAATGGCTGCAGTATTTGTTTTCCTAAAATTCTTGAAGAACTCGAAATTCAAAGTCCTCAACCTATCCAAAGGATGTCTAAGTTATCTCTGACTTGAATTTGCTCTTCTTCTCTTTAATAAGAAGTTTGAAATATAAACACAAATTCTTTTGGAATAAACCATTGTGTTTAACAACAAAAGTGTTTTTATATAAATTGTTATTTTAGTTCTTTGAGTTATACACTGCAATAGGTGAGTCATTAGGACTTGTTTGTTAACTTGTTCAAATATTGCATTTTTTTTTTAGTATTAAAAATGGCTGTTAAGATAAAAAATTAAATATTAAGAAATTATTCAATAAGAAAACAAAAATAAGTAATATCTAGAGGAGCTTTAATTGTGTGATTGCTAGTAATGTCTAATACAATAGCAATATCTCTATTTGCAGAGGTGCAATAAATCTTGATTTCATTACATACTCTATGTGAAAAATGAGCTAGAACACACTCCACAAAGAGAAATAACACAGTAGGCATCAAACAGTTTAAGAAATAGAAAGGCTGCAAGGAGATGTCTACAGAAAATTCTAGAAGTATTTGGAGTTCTAGAGAAAACTGAGCTTGAAGAGGATTTGTATTCTTAATTCTAAAATGCCTTTTACCATGGTGTTTTTTCTGTATTCTTTTGGTAAAAATAATAAAACGGAGTTTAGTGAATAGAGGTGTCAACCCAAATCTGAAAAAGGAAATCAAAGATGTATATCCCATGCTGGTTTTAGTTACACAGAGTTTATTAAAAAAAAATTCATTAAAAAAGTAATTTAAAAGATCAGAATCAGAGCTGTAAGGTGAAGTCAGAAATTAAGACTGTTCTGTTCACCTGAGTACAGACATCATTAACCAGGGGATTAATCCTAAATGCTGATGGGGAGAGGTGTGGGTGTGTGAATGCTGACACGTGTCCCAGGTTCCCGACAGGTCACTGATTCCTTTAGATCGGATTTCTCAGGGTTCTCATCCAGGCAACCCCGCGTTTGACCACTCCAAGGCACTGAAGATGCTCTGCCAAGGAACCTCACTGGTCACTTGGGGAAACTGAGGCAGGTCTGAGAAGGGACGTGGCAGAGACACCGGCACAGGGGGCACAGGGGTGGTGCAGGGCTGGTTTCTGACAGAAGAGAGTGCAGCCAGCCACAGTCACACAAGACAAACTGTGCTGTTAATCCCCTTGGTTTTGACACTGAGAAGAGAAATTTGCTTTCTTTGGTTAGGAAATGGAATAGGGCCTGATTAAGTCAACAGCAAGATTCCTCTGCTCCCCACCTCTGCCTTCCTAAAACAAAAATTGTCTCACTGGAAGTCACAGGGGAATGTGAGAATTATCCACACAGGTATCAAAGGCTTTCCTAAAGTGTGAGCTTTTCCTGTAATCCAGTAGGGAAATCTTCCAAGAGCCTATAATAAAATTAGACAAAAAAATACACATGAAAATTGCTTGTTTAAAAGGGATTTTTTGTTAGTGTTTTTGAATGTGTTCTAGAGTAGAAATAGGATATTTTGTTTTGCTTCTCACAGGTTCTCAAGGGCAACAACCTGACAACTGGGGTAAAAATGGGGATGTTTCTCTCTTCAGAAAATGTGCACGTGATATATTAACCTCATCCACAGTCCTGAAAATAGATGACTTTCATTTTTTACCACTGCTGACACGTAGATTAAGCCTTAAATGTGTGGGGGTAACATCTCAGCTGCAGCACCCAGAAACTGACTAAGAATGGAGGAACCAGCACCTTCTGTGCAAGTTCTCATCATGTCCACTCTGCATCCCTGTGAAATTAAAGGGATCAGCTGCTTCTTTTCCTGTTGTCATATCCAGGGCCAGGAAAGAGAAGAGTTTGTACGTTTGCAGGAATGGGACCGTGCACCTAGGGAAGAGAAAGGTCAGGAGAAGGACAGTGCTGCTGGCATGGTTAGACTTGAGCACCAGGGATGTTTTTCCTCTCCAAGTAACCAGATGGTTCCACAATGGTCAATAATGATGACAATTAGAAGCAAAAAACATAACTTGCAAGCAGACCCAAAAGCTGCATTTTTTGTGTTGTCAGTCAAGATTTATTATTCTATCTGACAATTTTTTTAATGTTACATGAGACTTTTTTTTTAAAGTTTTTTTTTAAAATATATATCTCCAAAGTCTGCACCAGTGTTGAATTCATCAGACTGAGGGATTTTTTTCTTCAGGATATTCTTTTTTGTGTATCAAACTGACATAAGTTCAAAGAGGATAACTTCTGCAATTGCCTTTTTCGCAGCAAAAAGAGATCTTTTAGCTTTCCATTCTTACTTAACCTCCAGAATATTTCAGTGTGCAAAATATTACCCCCTTTAGAAATACAGGTGTATCTTTCAGAAAACTTTCTGGATATGCTCAGACAAGAAGCTAAGCACAGGCTAACCTCAACTGACTTTGGTTACAGATAGTTTTCATTTTGAATTCTGAGAGAAAGCTCAGTTAAAGTAAAAAGACACGCTGCTCTGATGAACTCTATTAATCTTTGCTTCTGCTTATGGAGAAATCAGAGCAAATGCAACCTGTGGATAGAAAGTGGTGCAGGAAATACTAATGATATGTTCTCATGGGAAAGCGTGGGTTTCCCACTGCTTAAACCATTTTCAACTCTTTCCTGCAGACACTCATTTGATTCCTTGATCTACAGATTGTTTTCTATACCTGCCCACCTGAGACAGTTTTCTTATATCACTCTGATTGCAGAAAACGGTCTGGGTGTACACGCTTTTAAAAGCATAGGTTTTTAAATTTCCTCCTGAGTTTAAAAAGTTGTTATGGTAATGTATCAGACAGCATTTCATGAAGCTAAAAGGTGTTTCAAAGTTGTTTTGGTCACTTCTGCTCCTGGCCTACGTGCCCAACACTTTGGAAGACCTTTCCAAGAAATCTCGTAGCCAAAAGTCTTGCATGTTGAAACAATGGTTTGGTGTTATGGTTTGACATCTCTTGCAGTAGCTGGAACAGCCTTACAAGCTCTGTCAGCACAGTACTTGAGAGCACAGTGTAGTGTGACTACGCGTGAATACGAGTGCCAGTTCCTACCCATATTGTGAACCGAATTTTGCCATCTGGTGCAGCTACAGCACTTTACTGCACTGAATAGGGGAAAGAGTGTGTATGTCAGACAAAAGAAGGATTACTAATTAATATTAATTAACATTCATTGCTTATTCTTTTGCATGTTGTTTGCAAATGGATTGTAAAATTCACCACTAAGAGTTATTCACAAATATTCATTAATTTCTATGTGAAATTTTCTCTTTCATGTCTACTGCACAAAGAAGTTGCTATAAATATTCATAATTCAGAAAGTGTTGACTGGTGGCATAAGTCATATGATGTTTCAGCTGGATCCTGCTTTCAGCTGGTTAATTTATGTAAATAGCAAGTACAAGAAGAAAGGCAAATTTTGAATGTTAAAACTAAATGTGGAGCTCGGGATTAGCATGTGGGTGTGGGAAATAGGATTTTTTCTTGCAAGCACGTATTGAAAAAGACGGAATAGAATTTTCAAGAGCATATATGTAAGTTTGGAGTGTACTTTTAGGAATATCAGTAGCCTATGTCTTAAGTTTCCTACGGGATTTTGAAAACAATTTGAATATTTATGGGAGGGAATATATAATACTTGAATTTGAAAGCAAGCTTCTGACTTTTCCAAAAAGCACCTATGGAAAAAAGACTGGGATTAAAATTGAAGAAAACTGGGATAAACTTCTACATTATAACAACACAGCAGTTATAACTGCAGGGAAGCTATTGGGGTAAATGTGGGTGGTACCCCCTGGGTGGAATATGATGGTGTTTTATGCCTGATAAGCCACACAGAAGTTTTCAACTAAAGGAGGTATAAGAAACCAGCAACCTTGGCAAAACCACTCTCTTCAGATGTAATGCTGACGTGGACCTGCATCCCAAAGTCACCTCAGCTGTAATACTGACAGGGATTTTCACCCCAAAGTCACCTCAGATGCAATACTGACATGGGCCTCCATCCCAAAGTTACCCAACTCCAAGGTACACCCACTCCTCACTGAACATGATGCATGAGTAGAGTCACTCAAGCTCCACCTAAGTGTGAAGAAACAGTATAAAAGTTGAGAATGGAAAGAAGTCCGGGCAGATCCCAGCCCAGCTTCTGGGATCAGTGACAGGCTGCACCTCTCTTATCCATGGGGACACCCACAGTGTAAGGAACAGAGTGTAATCATGTTAAAGATCACCCGAGGTGTCTTTTGCTGGGGACAGAGCTTGTCTGTGTGCTGCTTTGAATACATTTTTGCAGTCAGATACTATCGCAGAAAATCCTCAAACTTTAACCTGTCACAATTTTATTAATAAAAAGTTTTATTCAATAAACTGTCAATGTGAGTCCTTCACAGGTGCTGGCACTCACCAGCAGAGGGGAACATGCTAAATAAAGGTGCGGAGATGTGGAAGGGATCTCTCTGTACTCTGCTAATATAATTATAAAATAATCTCTGTAATAAATCCTGAAGATACCAGAAAAGATATTCAAAGGCTTCATGTGCTTTCCTTAAATGTTAGGATTTAGAGTATTTGTCAAGAGAATGAAAGAGTAAAAGTCCAGATCCTTCCCATGCTGAGTAAGGACACAAACCTGTAGGAGGATACGAGGTAAAAGGAAGATGCATAATTCACCTCTTTACATTCTCTTCAATGTTGTAGGAAAAACTTGTAGTTACAGGCACTTCAAATCAGATTTATTTTAAATAATTTTAAAAATCAAACTGTATAAAACATGTTTTGTTGTGGTGGTGTTGGATTTTTGGTTTGGTTTGGGGTTT
>WBMZ01008045.1:0-74651 GCA_013400975.1 Atrichornis clamosus | reverse complement strand
CGCCCCGGGCACGGGCTGCGGGGGGCGGCCCGGCCGGGCCCGGCCCCGGGACTGCCCTCCCCGCCGAGCCGGCCGGGCACCCTCGGTGCGCTGCCACTTACCACGGCTGTGCCTTCGCCGCAATTCCCAGGCGTGCTGCGAGAGCCACCTTCCCTTCCTCTCGCTGCCCTTTGCTCTCGGTGGTCCTTGTGCTCTCCTGCGTCCCTGAACGCCCGTCCGTCCCTTCAGCAGCGATCACCGGCAGCGTGGCGAGCTCCTGGAGAATATCCTTGACTAGCTCCAAAAGCAGGAGTTGGCTAAACACACGTACACTCCAGTGCCGTGCATCTGCTGACGGCTGATGGCAGCTGCCGGGGGAGCGTAACCACGGGGTAAACACGCTGCTACTTTTACTAGTACTGTCCCAGCTCTTGGCTCGGGGACTCTCCCAGCGGGACGTCGTATTTTAGGTTTAACAACTCTAAATAGATTTTTTTTTTCCTCCACAAATTTCCTGATTTTATTTTTAACTACGGTAAGAGTTTAACATTCATAGTGTGCTGTGAGTGTTCCAGAGTGCATCTGTGCATTTGATGAAGAAATTGATCAGTTTTAAAAGCAGTAGGAAGTAGTGAGACATTTTTCCTGGTAATTCTTCTCACTTTACATCTGTGAATGCTAGAAAACAACTGCAAGATTCATTAGAAAACAAGTTTTGACCAGTTGTATGCACAAATGGAGCTTGTGGTGGTTTAGGATGTATGTGAAAACTAAAGCAGGTACATAACCTCTGAGGTAATTCAGTTTGAGAGGAGGATAATTCTACTTGTGTATAAGCTCAGCGACCCAGGGGACAACTATCCCCCATTCTTTCATAGCATTCATTTTTCAAATCAAAATAGTCAAGAAGTCTATTAACTTACATAATTTTTTAGCATCATGAAGTTATATGCCCTAAAGTTAAAATAACAGATTGGGGTTAGAACAGCACAAAGATAGGGAAGAATGCTTCTGGGTAGGAATGTGAATGGAGCTCATTGGTAGACAAGGATCTGATTTAATTACTGGAAATCTGGTGATTCTGCATCACTCATGTTTTTCAGTGTTCTGAAACCAGTTGAACCTGTAAGAGACCGAAGAAGAGCAGTTAATAAGGGGGGGGGGGCGAATTAAGTAAGTATTTTAGCTCTTTGTTAATGCTGATAATCCTGCTATGTCAGAAAAAGTATCCTCCTCACTCTGTGCAAAGGAGGTGCCCAGGTGAAGTACTATGAAAAACACAGATTTGCAAGCGAGCTGTCCATTATCTGGGGAGTAGAAACTGTAGATGCTTCTTATGATGGTTTTTCTAGTTAGCTCTGAAATTGATTTAGAGATCAAGAGCTTTTAAAGGGAGAAGTGGAATTAAACTAATTTGTCATGCGTCTCCAACTGTACAGAGAAAAGTTGCATTTATTGACCGAGAATACTCCTTGTTGCTAGCTCACCCACCAGTGCATTTGCTAACACTAACACAAGGAATACAGAACTGTAGGGCAGGAAGCAGTGATGAAAGTTTCGCCTCTCCAGTGCTGTACATTTAAAGTGCCAAGGAAGGAGCTGTTCCCGCGGTGTCACAAGGGCAGCGCCACTGCACAGAGGGAACTGTGACATGGCCAGCGACACCCGGCAGCTGCAGACGGAACAGTGACGCACCCAGGGACAGCCGGCAGCCGCAGAGGGGACAGTGACCTAGCCAGCGACACGCCGCAGCCGCAGGGCTCACCGCTGACACCAAGCGCCCCGCCCCGTGCGGCCGCAGCCAACCCGCGCCCGCAGCGTCATCTCGAGGCGCCGGCGGCGCGCCGGGCACGTGCGGCGTGTTGTGGCTGTCACCGCCATGGCGGTGCCGGATCTACTGCGGCGGCTGAGCCGCCGGGCCTGGGAGCCCGCGCTGGCCCGGGCGCACTGCGCCGCCGTCCTCATGGACGCGCCGTCCGCCGAGGCGCTGCACTGGGCCGGCGGGGCGGGCGAGCTGCTGGCGGCCGGGGCGCTGGCTGTCAGCGCGCTGTGCGCCGAGGCGGCGGTGCCGGCGGGGGCGGCCCGAGTCGTGTTTGTGGTGAGCGGGGTGTTGCGCGGCGTTGCGGCGGCTGCGGTGCGCAGCGTGCTGGCGCGGGGAGCCGTGCGGCATTGCGTGCTGGTGTGCGGAGACGAGGCAGAGGGCGGCGTGGCGGCCGAGCTGGAGGAGACCTTGCAGCGGTGGATGGGCGAGGGCGGCTGCGTCGAGGTGGTTCTGCGGGGCCCGCCGCTCCTGGCACCCGTGTCGGCGGAGCTCTGCTTGCTGCCCGCCCTAGCAACGCTCCTCCCGCCGCTGCCCGGCCCCGGCGGACCCGGACCCGCGGAGGTCGGGCTGGGTGCGCTGCCCGCCGAGCTGCGGGCGGCAGTGCGAGCCCTGGTGAGCGACCTCGACGCTCTCTTCACCGCCTTGGGCCTGCGGGAGGAGAACTTCGCCGTGGGGGCCCTCAGCAGGGTTGTTGCAGCTGAGCTGGCAAGCTACTCCCCAGCCAGAAACAGGAGGAGGACAGCCACCAACAAGGCCTCTGTCATCTTTGTGGACAGGACGCTGGACCTCGCTGGTAAGAAATCTGCAGCTGGTATGGACTGTCATTCTAATGGGCCCATGCCCACTCCAGCGGAAGGGTGTCAGATAGTTGTGGAAGCCCTTATTACCTGGTGTTGCCAAAAATCCATGTTCCGCTTTGTACCATGCTCCTTCCATTGGCATATAGCTCCAGTTCTGGGTCCTGGGTGGGATTGCTTTTGAGATCTGGTCTGCTAGAATACACTTGTTCAGTGGTTACCAGACACTCATGATAGGTCTCTGGGCCTCTTCTGAAGCCAGGATAAACATGGCTGGGTTCAAAGCAGTAGTTATTGTAAGTTCAGCATCATCCTGCTCCAGTAGGACATCTTGGTGTTTTAGCATTCTGCTGGTGATATCCAGTGTCATCCTTTCTGTTCCAAAACAGCTATTACCATATGAGGTACATACACTGTAATCTTTTGTCCCAGTGTCTGTTTTTGTGCTTCCTGGATTAAAAGCACTGCAGCTACCACTACTCTCTGCCATCTGGGCTATCCTTACTCATATTGTCCAGTTGTTTGGAAAAGTACCTTACAGGCTGCTTCCATGACCCCAAACACTGTACCAATACTCCTAGTGCCAGGTGCATACTTCCATGCACAAATAGCTCAAATGGTTTGGTTAAGTGGTGGTCCCTGGTGGTTGGTGACCCCAGAGTCATACTTAGCTGCCTGATGAATTGGTGCTGCTTTCCAAATTAGGAGAAAAGTTGGCATAACTGAGCTGGTTACTCTCCCTTTCTGCTTGGTTTACGTTTAACATGATCCTACAGAATAAGCATTGTACAGTTCCGTTCCATAAACTAGTGGATTTTGATGAGTAAGCATTGTATTAACCCACCAGGTGTGCCAACAGTTCTTCATCTGGCTGCACTGGGAGCATGTTTAATACCATGTCTGTGGTGGTTGTTTGCACATTCTTGCGTCCCAGTGGGTCATAGAAACCAAGAGTAAAGCAGAAGGTTCTGCTGGGAATCCAGAGGTTTGTTTCTGGCACTTCCATTTTGCTGCAAACTAGAGACCTTGACTGTGCCTGTGTGCCACCCTGAGGTGTGAAGGGAGTGGTCTCTGTGTTTCAGATTCAGCCTTATGGCTTCCCAGTGTATTTACTTGTCACTCTTATCATTATATCTGTCTAAGCAGATACACATCTCTGTATAACCCATAGCTATATCTATATGCTTGAAAGTGTCTCTGTACATACATGTATTGATATAGGAGGGGCTGCATTTGCCATCCCTATTGTACATACCTCCTGCTGACTTACACAGTATGTGCGCCTGGTTCTGTTTGTTATCTGTAGTCAATAATTCAGGTCATAATTTTTTGCCACCACATGTCATGTAGCAAATACTTGGCACAATGTTGCACCTGCAGCTTGTCCCTTTCTGGATTTTCTTCTGTATTTTTTTTCACCCATAATTTTGCCACTGTGTATCCTTGCACTGCTGTAGGGTTCATAGCTGTCAACAACGTGCTAAAGAGCAGCTATGGATCTGGGCAGTTAATGCTGTGCTGAAGTTGGGAAGATTGATTGGAAGACTGCAGGAGAGTAGACTTGGATGAGGAGCCTTGAAATGAAATTGTGAGAAGAGTGTTGGTTTAGGGTGGGAACTGGGCAAGGATTTATGCGCTCAGATTGTGGGAAGAAATAAAAACATGAAAAAGAACCAGACGTGGAATGACAGGGAGCGGCCTGACAAGGAGACTCTTGAGGAGGTATGAAGAGAGATAATTGGCACCAGCTTAAACCCGGGAAGGGAAGTGTTGGAATCTTGTACTTCAGTAGGAGAAGGTTTTTTAGAGATAACACTGGGGCTGTGGTGGCACAGCATTGGAGGGAAGCATCAAAGCTTTTGGACTAAGGATGAGAAGTTACAGGATTTGGTTTTTTAAAGATTCTATTCTCAGTACCCATAATTGAAATTAAAATCCCTTCATGCAACCATTCTTTTGTTATCAACAAATCTCTCCAGAATTCAATGGTAGTTTTATTGAAGTCTTCCTATGCTTTGGACATGATACTCTTGCTATCAAGTACAGTGCAAGCTGAAGGAAGAAAAATCCAGTGCATTTCAAAGGTAAAACTCTATATGAACCTGAATTTAGTGCCACACAATGAGATTTGTTTCATTGGTTTGCTAAAAAAATACACAAAACCCTCAGCACTTAAATTGTGAAATTAGTTTTAAAGAAATGGGAAATGGCAGAATTCAGTTTTACCGGAGACCTTAATTTTCTTAGGCATATTCAGTTTTTTATATGCTTTCTTCTCTGGCCCCCTACCTCTGACTCTACTTCTTGGCCTTCAGGTGAGGGAGTCTATTGAGTTTTAGCCTTATACTTTGTAAAACTAAAGCTTCCTATCTGCACGTTTTCAGCTTGGTATTGGGAGCTGGGCCACTGGATATTTTTTTCAAGCTATAATAGGTATATGCAGACAGCAGTGTAAAAATAAGTAATTTTTCTTTTCAAATAACAGCTTGGCGCAGGTGGAAGCCTTTGAGGTAGACTTTCTAACTTGGAGTTTATTTCAAACTTTTAAAATCTTCTCTCTCTAAAGATGCTAGATTTTGGATTTGATTTTTATCATATTGATATCTGAATCTTGTCCAGTGTGTGGGCTGCAGAAGTGAATGTTTATTATGTATCCATGAGTTACGAGAATGCTTTCGTATTCCAAGCACTTCTACAGCAACTTGGAAGTTCATTAGGAGTAGGTGCTGTGCTACTTTCTAATTTAGTCAGGCTACTGCTTTGAACAAGGTGACTTTGAATCCCTCTGAATAGACTATCAGAAGGCAAGTATTTCCTAACTCGAATGCCTGGATGGAGTACAGGCTTAGGTAGCTCTAGACGATTTCTAAAGGAATTGCAGTAACAAATGTCTTATTTGTTGGCTCATGTTCCATTCTTACCTAGAGCAAATAAGATGTTCAGGTGAAATAACAAATAGTTTTCAGTAATTCCAATTAATTCCTAATTGTAGAAATCAAAGTGTCTCAAAAGTGCCTTTTCTGGTGCCTCAATTGCAAACTACTGAACTAAGGGAAAATATCAGTACTTAAATATTAAAAACTTGCCATTTTAAAGAACATACTAAAAAATAATAAAATACATATTTGTAAAGAACCTCTTGTGCCAGTGTCAAGAAACTATACTGTTAAGACAATTATTTGAAAAAAATTATTCACATATAAAATGGCTCATTTTTCTGTCCAAAACATGAGAAGACATCTAACTGACTAAGGTTAGCTTTCTAGATTCCGTGAAGCAAACAATTGTAGAGTGATTACTCTAAAATTTGGATTGAGCTCTATTGTGTACTTTTTATAATACATTTTTCTTGTGTTCAGCATTGCTTATGCATACTGTATTTAATGAATAGAGAGGAAGATGCTGAATTAAGATAATTAATTCTCCTTTTTGTCCTGAATAGTGTAACATCCAGCTGACCTCTAACAGGGATCTTCTTTTTATGACCTTTGTTGCCCTCTCTGCAGTAACATGGCTTCAGCTGGGGATGGCATGGATATTACCTATCCCTGCAGCGTAGGATTTTACAGATAAACCAGTTCCCCAGAAGGTGGGACATATGTTTTTATACCCTGGGGAGGTTGCAAGTTTAATACTTTGTGCTCACTTGTCGAATTCTGATTGTATAAAATTTTGTTACTGATGTCCCTAATCTCTATGCATATTTAGTGCTACTTTTGTTTGCCTACTTATTGCTTTAGAAAGCAGAATAAATCCTCCCAGCCAAAGGAGAGCCCTGATAGGTGATACTGGTTAAAAGTCAGAACTAACTGTAGCACTTTAATTCCTCTTTATTTTCCTTCTCTAATATTTGCAGCCCAAAATATTTGCGTTGTGGTACCATATTGCAACTCCATCCTCCTTTCATATGTTTCTTTATTACCACCTTGCCAGCATTCACACCTTTTATGAAGTAGTATTTTGCAGTTTCCCAGGTTTCCATTTTCATTTGTTAAGATCACTGATACCTTTCAGATACTGGTGTTCAGAACAGCCTGACACATCTGTCTTCCCACTCTCTTCAAGCTTTGCATCATTTGGGATCTGGGCTGTTGTAAGCACAGGATCTCAGCCACTGGTATGTGTAGGTGATTTTGAAATGCAATACAGTGAGCAAGAGACAGAGAAGAGTGAATAGTAGGGGATGCCTGTGCAGTTACTATATAGTTTTGAATAATAGCCTTTGTATAGGTGTTAATGAAGTTAGATATTTCAGTGCTGTCAGTAGCAGCACTTTATCATTTTTAGCACTTTTGCATGTGTCTGTCAAAATCACAGGAATGTTTCCCCCAGCCAAGGCTGCAAACTTGGGTTTAACTTTCTGTATCACCTCCCGCACTGTCAGCCAGGCATCATCTTTGCATCACACCTTTGTGCTGGTTGTAATGTTTTCAGCATTTGAACAGCTACCAAAGGCACGGTTCAGGCGCTCATCAGTGAAGTGCAGGTACTATTCTCTTTGGTTCCTGGCAGCAGCCACAGCGATGAGAAAGTGGCGGCGTGCCTTAATCATTCTACTGCATAATCCCATTCATAGTGGAGGATGAGAGTGAACCTGGCATAGACCTATGCCTTCCTGGTAAAGTCTGGTTCTGACTAATCTCTCTTTTTGATTATTTTTGTTCTAAAGTGTTTGTTTGTAATTGTTTATTATTTTCATTGTATTTATCATGTTTCTGATTTGGAGTGCTTTACTCGTGCTCTTTTTGTTTGCAGCATCTCCCAAGTTGACGCATTGGTTGATTGACAGTATAATGTCTTTTTAGAGGAAACGAACATGTTTTTTTCTTCTTTATTATCTAAGCTGAGGCCTTGAAAATGTAAATGCTGAGGCCTGTAGAGTACAGTAGTCCCTTTTTTTTGAACTAGGCTGGGACTTCGACACAGGAGGCAACTTATGCCTAAATTGTTATGGTTATTTGAGGTTGAGACTGCAGCTGTGAGGAGTGATGGCAGCTGAAAATAATCAAGTGTGTACACTCAGTACTGCAGGTCAGGGTGCAGCTTCTGCTACGTCATGGCATCTTTTGTAAAGGTTTGGCTATCATGGAATAGGCAAACATTTTTGTAATAAGTTTCTAAATTCTTCAGATGTTAAATTTGTTATAGAGGCTTTACAGAGGGAAGAATATAAATGGAATGAGTTTTTCCTGTTTAAAGAAAGCTACAGGTGGCTAGGTCAGTGCAGAGGACTTGGAAATTACATGAACCTTGAACATATGCTTAAGGGTTTCTTATCTCCAAATTTGCTGTTCTTTACATACGTTGCAATAGCAGACTGTGAGAGACAGGGAATCTCTCATTTTTTTGTCAGTACTCTAGTGCTGCTGGACTTGGTTGTGGATTTCTATGCTCCTGCTGCTGGACTGCAAATTTGTTTTGGTTTTTTGGAGGAGGGAGGAGTTGTGGTGCTTTTTTGTTAGTTGTTTTAAGATTGAACAGTCAGCGTAGTGAGACAGGTAACTGTCTACTTTGATATTCTTTTATCTGTATGAAGGAGTATGTAGATCTGTCTTTTGGCAAGGTAGAAGAACACTCTAGTTTGCCTTTAATGCTGCACAGAGGTTCCTGGGAACATACAAGCTACTTTTCAGCACTGTTTAGCAAAGTCATCTTTAACACTGGATTAAAGAGTATGTCAAAACATTGATAAGAAACTGCAGCTCTGAATATGTATCTTCTTTCAAGAGAATGGGTGTAAATGTTGCTGCCTTCTGACGTTTTAAACCCTGTTCTCACAGAGGTAATGTGTTCCCTAAGAAAGGTGCATCACAGGAACTGTCCTACTCGAGTTCTATAGTGTAAAGTCTTTCCAGTGGTGGTGTTCTTCAGAAAAGCATTGGATGAAGGTGCTGTGTTGAAACATCATGAAAACTCGAGCGACTTTGTCCATGTATCTTTCCAAAGTCACCTGTCCTGAACTGGTCTATCTATACAGTAGGTAAAACAGCAGACATTAAGAAAGCTTGATAATGAGGCTGAGGTATACCTTGCAGACTGTCTTGGTGCACACCAGCTTACATTTGAACTCTCATGGAAGGAAAAACCCCCAGTAGAAATTATCTGCATTAATTGTTGGCTAGTGAGCGATGCAGAACTGCTTTCCAAATCAAGCTCTTCATGTTTAGCAACTGACTTTAAAGTCTTCCCATTGCCCAAGCTCTCATGTTGTTTCTGTGGTGTGCAGTTGTTCCTTAAATGTGCTGTTGTTTTGTTTTGTTTTTGAACCAAACAGTAGATCTAGTAGGAGAATATAAGAATTGGAGTACAAGTGGTGTGATACAGGGCTGGTAATGGGCTTAGGAAAATATTTTCTTGTATGCCTGTCATTGATGCCTTTCTGGGGGAGGCTGGGGGTGTAGTTAATGAGTCCCTGGCTGCTCTTAAAGAATTAATTGGTCGACTTTGCAAATTGTGCCAGCTACGACTTTTATCAAATGTCACATATTTCAGTTTGTAACTCTTAATGAAAAGAAAATCTGAAATTAGGACAGCATGATACATAAGAGTTCTTGTATCCTGAAAGCTAAATGTTAGCCTGGCATGAAAACTCCTATTTCGCAGTGGTCAGATAACTTTTCCTTGTCACTTGAATACTTGATCTGTCTGTACTTTGGCAGCGTTTAAACCCATCAGCTGCCTTGAACACTGTGGGTTATGAGAAGCTGCTGAGCAGACTGTTGACTGTCCTCAGAAGTGATGAGCAGAGAGGATCAAAACTAGTCCCGTGCACCCTTATGAAGTCAGTGTAATTGGAAAGTGACTCCCTGTTATTTCCTGTCCTCATCTTGTGAGGTTTAACTGTCTTTTTAGCCTTGGTTGATTGATGGTGTTGGTCAGGGGTAACAGTGATTTTTAAAACCTCCAGTAGATATTTTCTGATTGGTTTAATGAGGCAAAAGCCAGTAGCGCCTGTGGACCAGCGGAAACCTCCAAGAAGTTGCAGTTGTGGGAAAGAGACAGATGGCACTGGCTGTTCCTGGAAGCAACTTGAATACTCTGGGTGTTCACCCTGTGCCACGAAGAAAGGAGGGATGTTAATAATTAATGTGGGTTTATTTGCATTTGAGGTGTTTCTAGTTTAGCCAAGTGTCTTGTCTAGCTAAATATTGCTTGCATGCGGCAAGTGGAGAGGTACACGTTGCTTCCAGTACATGCTGGGAGAGGTTCAGAAGATTACCATTGGTTTTCCCTGCGTAACTTTGTGAGTGTTGCAGTTTGCCTTACAAGTGACTGACCTAGTAAGAAGAATATAGGAATTTTGGAGAACAAGATGGCTTAGGGAGTCACAAAGACAATCCAGCACATTTCAGTGGCCTAAATCTGGGTGGGGATGGTAGGAAAGGAAGTTGTCATTCTGTGACTTTTATAGTCTTTGGTGAAACAAATGGGTAATAAACCAGCTGAGTGGTCAGGTGTCCACACTACAGTACTGTCCTGTGCTGGACACATGTGCCTTCTTTGCTTTCTGTGGATAAAGGCATTGCCAGCATAGAGTTTGACTTTTCCCTTCCTTCTTCATCCTTGTTCTCTTTTCAACTTCTACAGTACAGAGTAGTGGATAAACCAGGGAAAACCATGGTTTTCTGCATGGATACCTGGTTGCTGTAGAATCGCTGGAGGCAGTCTTCTGCTTATCCAAGAGCACTTAATAATCTGACCACACAAATGTTCATGATGTAAGGGTCTTGTTTGGATTTATGGAGCATGTGAAGCTACTTCAGCTGTTGAAACAAACCTTCTTTTGTCTTTGGAAATGATGAAAAGATAAGAGCAGATAAGCTGCCACACAGACAGACTTGGATAGAGTGGGACCATAGCCTGAGAGAACTCTTTCTTGCTTTTCAGAGGGGCTTCAAAAGTTCGTGTTTTTCTGTGATTAAAGCCAGGAGAACAATACTAAGCTCAGCACTGCTCTCCAGCACTGTGTTAATGGCTGAACTGTAGCTTAAGTGGCAGAATAAAAATACCTTCAACTTGTTCCTTGCCTAAATGCAATAAGGTTTCTGGTCCCTCTCTTGACTTTTTTTATTTGTAGAGTGTGTCATGTTTTTCTGCTTTAACTTGGCTCACAGCCCTGATATTTTCTAAGTTGGTTGTAGAGCCTGTGTTGAGAGTTCATGAATGGAAAGAAAAGTGTGTGTGTTTGAAATCAGGAAAATTGTAGAAAATATGCCAGCTGGAGTTCAGTTTCTCTTGGACTATGGTCAAATTGGCATTTTATACTTTGTAACTCAGATTGGTTTAGTTATTTCATGTTTGTTTCACCTGAGATGCCCTCAATCCATATAAAAGTGATGATCTTGATGGTGGCGTGCCACTGGTAATTGTTAATTTCAGTATTAGGCTGGCCTGCCTGCGTAGCTATTTATGCAACTTGCATACAGTCCTTTTAAGCACAGCCCTGTTAGTTTAGGTAGAAAAGTATAGTGTGCATGTGAGTGTATATATAAATATTTGTCTGCTTTTTTAATAACCGTTGCAAATAATATTTAACAACTTCCTGAGGCAAAGAAAAATGTTTTTCATGTCTGAGTGTAAAATCAGTGAATATCTAACAGCTGTAAAACTGTATAATTTGTACTTTTAAAGCTGATCTTTCTAAAATGTTGTAAGTGCTTTTAACTTCACACATTACAGAAATTCATTTTATTTTTGTAGCAAAATATTTTTGAAAAGCTAAATGCGGTCTTGATGTTAGGAGTACCAGTGTTCTTCCCAAAGCATGTGGTTATTATTTTCTTTTGAATTCCTTGTGTTTGGTTTTCTAGTTATGCACCTGATTGTTTGTTTGTTTGTTTGTTTTCTTTTTCTGCAGGAGCAGTTGGTCATCATGGTGACAATCTGGCAGAGAAGATTCTTTCTGTGCTTCCCAAACTTCCTGGGCACAAGATCGATGTGATGGTTAACATGGTGGAACTTACAGCCCTCCAGACTAAAGACGAAACTTGCAGAGTTATAGCACCTGGCTGCTTAGCACAACCAAAGTAAACATTCTTTTCTTTTTTTTTTTTTTAAATGTTGAATATATTTGTTATCTCTCTGTGAAAAAATGAACAGAGAACAAGTATTAAAAAAACCAGAACAAAATAGTCAAACTTAGAGCAAAACCCCATCTGTTTGTAATTCTGCTGGAATGCAATAGTCTATGTGTGTGCATTAAGTGAGCAGGCCAGATAAGACTTCCAAAAGTGGGAGAATGTCAGGACCTTTTCGTTTTGTTTAAATTGCTGTAGATTACTGTAGCAGAAATCAGTACAGATTAAAAACCAAGAATTCTCCTTGTGACATTTCTTTTTCTGCCTAAGTAGCAGGTCATGCAAACAGGTAGGTCTTAATTGTGACTTCCTTTTCCTGTAAGTCTCTTTATAATAATGAAGTTAGCTGTGTGCTGAATTTTTGTTAGAGTACTTGTTAATTTAAGGTTTTGTCTCTGTTTTCAAACACAGTACCTGTGAAGAAGGATAATAAGGCACAAATTCAAGTAGACAGACAACTTCTTGAGGGCCTGATTTTCACTTAAACAAGAACAACCTAAAAGCAGTAACTTCAAACAATTGTACTTAGCTATGTATAATGTGTAGCTAAGACTTTACAAGCAAAGTGCATCAGATTTAATCTGTCACTTTCTAAATTTAGTTGACCAAAACCCTTTCCTGCAGCTTCTGTTACTATGCATAAACAAGGAAATATACCAGGTGCTGTTTTCACTCCCCAAAAAAAACTTTTCTCAGCAGTGCTCTAGAAATTAATGCAGTGCAAAGGAGATTCAAAATTCTTTCTCTTTTGCTGTAATGCTCTCCTCATATATTAGAAAATGGTTTTTCAAGATGGGCTATCTAATATGGTTTCTATTCTTCTCTTTTGATTCCTCTTGTGATTTCACACCTGCACTGTACTCCTTCTTCTTCCCCTCCCCCCAACAAAGATTTCACAGATTTCCACCGTTCCAACATACGGTCTTTATTTTTTGAGAGCCTCCAGATCTTTTGTCGCCTTCCATCTCCCATACGTGCTGTAACTGGGTCCAGTTTCTAGGTTTTGCATTGCATAACTCTATTCTTCCATAGGAGTTGGAGAGGAAACATTTCCTCATAGAGGTGGACTCAACTTGTAACTTGCTACTGGGATGACTAGCTTATATAAAATTTGTTCTGGTTTTTTTCTCACTGTCTGCTTTCCAGCTGATCCCTGAATTAGAAGCAAGATGTCCTTAAGATCTGTCTGCACAGCAAAATGGAGAGGTCATTGTCCATGGTAAAAATCTGTGGTAGCTATTTGTGCTAACTTTGAGTGGCTACTAGAAATAAAGAAAATTCTGGTGGTGTGGACTAGCAAAAAAAATAGATATTTATTGCCCTGAGATGGTTGACCTGTGCTACCACTCAATTGTTTCTCACATTATTGACAACGAGGAGACTAAAGGTACTGCTGGTATGCCTCTCCATGGTTAAATTGACTTCAGTCATATATTCAGGTTTTTAGGAACAGCTGACAGAGTTTTATTGTGTTTTAAGGTGGCTAGAAGTACATATATACACAAACAAGGTTTGTTTGCCTATCTGCTGGCTAATGAGAAGGTGCCCTCTGTTAACAGTAGTCAGTGTTAACGTATTTTGCAAATCTCATGGACACAACTGGTTAAAGATCAGCAGGATTTGGCTACAAGATGCAGGTGTGGGAAAGTTGGGTGACAGCAGCTAGTACCTGGTACCAAAGCAGTGGTGCCGTTAACACACCAGTCCGTAACAACTCCCCCAAAATACCCTCCCTCTGCAAAGTCATATTACAGAATCTGTTACACTGGAAGTTTTTAGGAACAGATTAGGCAAATATTTTAAACAGTTTTAATCTTGCCTTGGAGCAGAGGAAAGGGACTAGGTGACCTGTGACTACTGTTAACAACTGAAGAAGAGTTCTGGGCCTTAGAATAGTCTCCAAACTCCAAGGAAAGTGGCACTGTGATGTTCCACCTGTCTTCCACTTTTGCAACAGTGTAATGATGAGGAATAGTTTATAGTTTAAAATAGTCATTTCCAAACCAGCCTAAGACAGTTGATGAAGAGTAATTGAAACTGTACCAGTGGCTGAAGGTAGTGGTTTCCATTCTGTTCAACAAGACTGTTCTCAGTGTTGGATTATAAATGCCAATGTCAATCATCTTTGCTAGTGTAAAAGGTTGTTCTGAAGCACTGAAATGGGTTAAAGATTCCCACCGGTAAGTTCTGGTGTCAATTCCAAAAGAAATTCCTTAGGAATTCCTCATTAACTTGGTTATTGCCCTTGGTAGCTGGCTCAAAAGTGTTTCTTGTAATTGAAAACGTAAGTCTTGATTTATATTTGTAAATGATGCATGGCAAGGAGTGTTCCTCTGCTTGTCTATTTTCTATTTACTCTGGTGAGTGAAAGTGCCAGCACTTTCCCCAGAGACAGGAGCAGTGACTTCAGTGACACCCAAATGAAATGTGTGGGGGCTCTTCTACGTGAAATTTTGTGATCAGACTGTGGCATTTCAGACTCACATATTCAGAATATTTTTAAAATGTTTTCAATGTTTTCTCTCAAGTAATATTTGAGCATGCTGTAGTGAGGGGGGGAGAGAGAGAGAGAGAGAGAGTCTGGTCCTTGCATACAGCTTGCTATATTTAACATCTCTTATGGAATGCTACTCCAGCAGAAACATCTGGGCTTAGTTATAGAGTTAGCAAACAGAATTAATGAATAATTTATGGTTGGTGTGGTGAAATAAAGCAGGGTTCTTTTCTCAAATCTAAGGAAATAATGGGCTTCTTTAAAGATTTAGATGAAAATGTAAATGCCATATGCTGCTTGAGTTACTGTACTTTGAAGGTGCTCTCTTTGTGAGGAAGGGAATTTCTTGAAAAAACCCCAAAACTATTCTACAGTTCTTGATTCTATTAGTCTTATTAGCCTTAAAAATCTCGTGGAATTTGCCCTAGTCACTGATGTTGCCGTTCAGTGTGGATGTTAATAGAGTTACGCTTTTTGAGAATTGTGTCAAAATATTTTATTCATTTTTATATACAGATGGACATGCATAACAGAAGAGAAACAGTTCACAGGTACTAAGGTAAAGACATCCACCCTTGATCAGAACTTTCGGTTTCTGATTTAGAAAAGTGGTAGCCACCCTGTCCTTTCAAACAAATGATGCATAATAGAAATGAAATTGTAGTGAAAGCTTAGTGGTAGAGGTGATTTGAAGAACTTGATTACAGTTCTCTTCCTAGTCTTTGTATTTTGATAACCCACACAGTGTTTTTGGAGGAATTCTTCAAAATTTTAGCTTATGATTTTAAGCATACATGTAGGTATTTTCTCCTTGGTGAATGTCACCACCTGTTCTAGGTATTATCTTCTTGAATGAACATCAAGCTCTGTGTGTTTGTGAGCAATCCATTTTATAACATTTTGGCCACATTGTTTCTCAAAGCACCCATCATGTGTTTTTAAGATTTTTTTTAGCGTGGTTGAAGCATCCTGGTTTCAGTAATTAGTTTATCTTGATGGAGGTTTGTCTTTCTCACCTCTTGCAAGCTGGGAGCTGAGGTGTGTGAAGGCCCCATGGCTCCCTAAAGCCCCAGATTAGGGTTCAGATGCCTGAGTCCTGGTCACAGGCCTGTAGGGTGTGAGAAGAAGAAGTAAAGAGTTAAATGACACTGTGGGCAACCAAAGCAGTATCTCCGTTTGTGCTTTTTTTAAGCTGCTCTTTTATTAGCCAGGAACACTTTTGATGTGCTCTCCTATTTTACTGAATAAACTGAATATTTAATTTGCTTATGCACATTTCAAGAACTTGCTGAATAGAGATTACTTGCCTGTTTTTCCACTCTTGCTTCCTTTCTCTAATGTTTGAAGTTTACAAGCTTCTTAGAATTCAATATGGTGTTAAAATCTTTAAAAAGTCCAGATTTTTTATTTAAAATATATGTGTATTTAATGCAATATACAAAGAACCGTTGGATTCTTACAGCAAGCATTTTCCATAAAGACAAAAAACTTTAATGTAACACAGTTCATGTTTGGGCTGCTATGCCTAAAGCAATTCAATAAGCAATATAGCTGAGCTGTCTGGGCACTTTTGACAGAGCAGATGGAGCCACTAAATCATCTGTATTTGTACTGGGGGGAGAAATAACAAGTTGAGAATGAAGCGATCATGTTGATGGGTGTGATGCAGAAAACACTGTTATGCAGGCCAAATGTTTGAATCACAGCACCCACAAAAATCTTTCTTTCGGTCTTTGTATGAGGAGTGTAAAAGTAGGTGTGCTGGGAGGAGTGGGTTAAAAATTAGGACATTTCTGCTGATGGAATGATAAAATTTCAATGTCGCATGTTAATGGCAGTTGAAAATACATACTTCTCCCAATCCTCCTTAGTTTTGAGATTGTTATTAACATTTTGGAGTGATCAGTACCTTTTACAAATACTACAATTTGGATGGAGAAGAAAGCCCCACTCCAGCTGCATCTTTGCATTTGGGCATGATGTGATGATTCAGTGTTCTCCTGGTATTGGTGGGGCTTGGACAATCCTGAATGTAAAGGAAGGCCATGAGGTGAGGGAACTTTTATTCAGGTCCTGGTTCTGCTGTCAGCTTGCAACATGATCTCAGACAGGTCATTTAATTTCATTTTGCATCTGATTCCTCTTGTGATCCTTGGCCAAGGAGTTTGTTTTCTATGCCAGTAAAACAGGGGGTTTCTCAGGATACAAGTTTGTTGACTGAAGGCAGAAAATCCTAGGAGTTCTGATCTTTGAGGGGTGTGCAAGTAACAGTGAAAATGAATACAAGGGGAGTTAAGGTGTCAGGACTATTAACGCAGGATCTCCATGTGTCCTTTCTTTGGTACTGTGCCATTCCCACTCCTACTTGCAGTGCTTTTTTGCACTGGGGAGGGGAGACTGTTTTGAGTTGTATTTGCCTGGCCCCCCCCCCCCTTTCCTGGGAACTGATGAAACAGCAGTTCCGGTGATCTTTGTATAACACACACTGCAGTATTCTTTGAACAATCACATGCATGATGTGAATTTCAAATGAAAGATTTTTTGTGCATGTATGGCAAAGAAAACAGCAACAAGAATTTTAAAAAGGAGATTAAAGTCTCCCTTTAATGTGGGAAATAGACTTTTTTTGAATGGTTGATTCTATTCTTTGGGAGTTTGTTTTTTTAATTTTTTTTTTTAACCAGGGTTAACTGACACATCTGAAGGGTGTCAGTGGGGTTTTTTTTAAACAGTATGGTTCTTGGATGTTTTTGGTATTTTCAGTTTTTTCAAAAAATATATCATTTACATCCTCTGTAGATATTAATTAGAAAAAAAATACAACTTTTTTTTTGCATGCATAAGTTTATA
The DNA here is from genome assembly GCA_013400975.1 of Atrichornis clamosus. Lineage (NCBI taxonomy): Eukaryota > Metazoa > Chordata > Aves > Passeriformes > Menuridae > Atrichornis > Atrichornis clamosus. The sequence goes on along the minus strand of WBMZ01008045.1, from coordinate 57,632 downwards.
GAAGCTTAATAATAAGAAGGTATTTTGGGACAGTGGTATTCTTGAATGGGCTGGAAATTTATGGCATAAATTAGAGTAATTTTCCTTTCTGGAATGTTATATTAAAGAGGAAACATTAATATTGCAGTAAGAAAATCCAGATGTCATGACTACATTGCTTCATATCCACTGTGAGTGTTGCAGAGAAGGAAGGGTAACCAAAAACAATGGATGGTAAAAAGGCTCTTTCAAACAGGGAGAGAGACAACTGCGTGCTGAAAACTGCTTTTGGATCTGCCTCGGTATGTCTGTGGTGGTTCAGCAACAGTGCAGTACTCCCTGCCTGTCCCTGCTACTGGGGTGTTCCTCCAGCTTTTCTGCTGCTGGACACTTCCCCCTGCTGGAGGCTGCGTGCTCCTGCTCTCCTGGGACCCGGCCTGCTGCCTCTGCTGCCGTGCTCTGCTGAACTCTGCTCCTAAAGATTTTTTTAAACCTAAACTTGACGCTCCCAAGACAAAAAAACCAAACCCAACCAACCCAAAAAAAGTCATCACCCATGGTACAGCCATTTCCTATCTGCCTTTCTGAACAAGGCAAGCAGCACTTGAAAGAGAGAAGGAAGTTTTAACTGCAGAATTTATGAAAAGCAGCCATCACATTGCATTAAATAAAACTCTGAAATTTTCTTCCACCAATGACAGATAAAATTATTTCCCAGCCCTGTGCTTCTAGGACTCATGTTGTGCCTCTAAGGCCCTTTTTCAGGGAGATGAATTGCACTTTAAAGGGGTTTTTTTTTTTGGTACCTTTTGCCTTTTCAGCAATCCAGTGAGGAGGTGCTTCACTTAGTGGTGGATTGGGCGTTAGGAATGCCCCAAACACAGAATCCTCCACTGCTACCATGCTCCTAGACTGGCAAGCCTTCCTGATCACTACTTTATTTTACTCATATGGGCTTAGAGCACAGTCCTGAATCGAGGCCTATTCAGTTTCCTCATTGTTTGAAATTTCTCAAGGCATCTTCTTGTTGGAAATAACAGCCCTGGCTGCATCAGCTTCTGGGATTTGTCAGTGAAGACAAGCTTTTCAGGAGATGGTTTCTGCTCAGTTTCAAACCAGCCTGAATCAAATGAACATAATTGACTGTTGCCACAGAATGAGATGAACAAGCTGATAAGATTTATTATATCTTACAATAAATGTGTATATTTGCTCAGATCCTTTCAACATGGGACCTGTTCAAAATGGAAAAAACGAAGGGGTGAGAGGGCTGTGCTGAGAGTGGAAAATCCTGGGAAAGAGGTCAAGACCTCCAGCTTGCCTGTGCTGTGTAATGTACAATATTGCTAGAAGACCTTGCTGCTGCTCTGCAAAACCCCAGTTTGCTACACTAGTGGGTTTATTGAAGTAACCAGTAGAGGAATCTCATGAGGGTTCTTTGTCCGACCATTCTTCTGCCTAATAGGTGCCATGTTTTTGTCAATCGCCTGTTATGACAGGACTCAGAAGCCTTAGAAGTTGTCTTCTAGATAAGAGGAAGTTTGAAGCTTATTTTCCTTGAGATAAGGAATGAATTATGCTGATAAGCTCCTGGCATCAGCTGGGTGGTTCTTCTTTATCTATGCCTCTCAGCCCACGAGGAGGACTTCTGGGGGTTATGGGAAGCTGGACTGCTCAAGATTTCATTCCTTGTGCTTTGAGAACCTCTAACTGCCCTCTTTGTCAGGGCTACCCAGGCTTAGTAATGAAGGTGTTCAGACAGAATTCAGATTTTTTTCCTAGGCCCTCTGATACTATCATAGCCATCCTCAGAGTTCAAGAGGTTTGAGATGCTGTTGCCTGTAGAATCAGTTAGGTGAAAATGGCAAAATCAGAAGTCTTCATACTGAATTTTTTTAAGACATATTTTTAGTTCTTCTGAAGAAGGACTCCCTGTATTTGTATTACTCTCACAATAATCTCTGAGTTCTGTCATTAAGTCCCAAGTTTTTGACTTTCCTTTGTCATGGAAAGACACAACAAATTTGAGTGTTACCCAGAAGTTGTCCAACCATCAACAGGTCTCTGAGTACTTGCATCTTCAGCTGGTTATCAGAGTGAGGTAGGAATACAAGGAAATTCAGTGAGTACAACCCCAGCTAGTTTAGCTGTTCCCTTCCCATTGTGCTCTGTTCTGCAGGTTCATTCCTTGCAAGATATAAAGGACAAATCTCTTTCTGATGAACTATCAGAAAAGAGTAACTACTGATGTTTGCAGGCAGGACACAAAGGGAAGATTTTTATGTTGCTTAGGGGCAATAGTTTTTTGGCTGTCTGCAGCATTTCTTTTAAAACTGACATATTTTTTTGTTCCCTTAATGCTTTTGTTTGCAAATTTTGTGAGTTTCTTTTTTCCCCTGCGTAAGTTTGCAAACTGCTTTTCTCTTGGTGTGGCCACAGTGCATTTTCCTGTAGATGTATTCAGAGTTTAATAGTAGCTTTAAGACTGTGTCTGTTTAAATAGACTATAGTTCTCTGAAGTGAGCTCTGATCTTTCTTGTGTTATAGTATTATCTCCCAGAGACTATTGCTTTGGCTGATGTTGTCAGATATTTCTGAGACTAGTTCTTACTCCTCTTGGCCAACTGCCTTCAAGTTTGCCTCCTGAATGACCTCAACAGCTAGGTTTTAAAATGCAGTGATATGCATTGGCCTTATTACATACTGTGGAATGACTCATTTGCTGTTCAACCATAGTGCCAGAACAGAGACTGACTGAGTGAGCTGGAGGGGTGTTTTAGTTTATCATTCTTACACTATAAAGTAAACCTGCTGTATCTTACAACAGAGAAAATGTGCTGATGAGAAGAATGAATGACAGCTGCTCATTTGGATGACAAAGTAATGTTTGGGAAGGAAACAGTATCATCTGTTGGCAACAGGTTTGATTGCAAGTTTTGACTATATGATTTGGGTTATTTAATGATTCCAGACTTAATATGAAACAGGAATCCAAGCTTACACAGGCTAAAATTGATATGAAGTGAGCTACTACCTGTCACAGCTTGAAGATGCTTTTACTCTGGAAAGTAGACAGAATCTGCCCACAGAGAAATACTTTTTTAAAAATACAGATAAATACTTATATGACTATTGGTTTTAATTTTTTATAATTGAGCCAAAAATCCAGCATCCTCTTCTGTTACTTAGCATGGCTAAATAATATTTAGCATGGTTTCTGTTATTTAGATGGCAGATCTTTGGAATCTAATTCATGATGATTAGGTCTAGTATTCACCTCTCTGTGTGCATGTTCTTCTCCTGAAGTGTAGTAAAGAGATGCTGAAATGGGTATTGCTACTTTATATCTGCTCACAATTTCAAAAGTAGTTGTGAAAATTGAGCAAACCAAGCCAGTTTTTATGCTCTGATGAACTGCAACCCCCAAGCAGTGCTTCTGCAGGCTCTGGACGACCGTGCTCTAAGTACCACTTAGTTTCCATAGATTGTGAATATATTTTCTGAAATAATCTTCAACTGGGAAAGATTCCCTTTCTCTGTGGGAGAGAAGAAGTTTTACGACCTTACCTAATTCTCTCCACAACTGTATTGCTTTTTTAAATAAGTAACCAAAATGCGCATGTTGAGCCATTTTCAGTTACTAGAAACAGCCACAGAACATACTGAATGTGTATGCTGCATGTGGATGCTAAAGTTCCATTTATCCTTTAAAAAAGGTAAATTAACCTTGACAGAAAAAGCTACAGTTCTTATTAATAATGGGAATGTGTCGTGCCTTCTAACCTTCTTTGACAGGTCAGAAAATGCCATCAATGGTACACTTGGTTTGGTGATAAAGGAGCATATGTGGAGGAGGAAGGGAATTAGACGGCACCAAACACACTGCTTATAGAAGTTCTTTTTAGGAGGAGGATGCAGAGTTAATATTGAATGACTGCAAAAAGTGACCACAATCCAGAGATTTCGGATGAGGACAAAATTCTGCTCTCCTTACTCTTTCTGTGGCAGGCAGAAGTGTATGAGGAAGGGGTTGTGAGAAGATACCAGAAGTACCCAGAAAACAGGGCAATATATGCAAAGTAGACAGAAGTCCTTATCTTGTTCTCTATGACAGATCAACCAGAGTATGGAAATGGTTATAAAAATGAAAGCCTGAGGCTGAAGCTTTATTCTTTCTGAATAGCTGTCAGTTTGGTTTTGAAGGCTAGAATTGTCCATATTAGGTTTGTGTGAGATCTGAGGAAGCTAGAGCTCTGGGTTTGTATTGAAACTATGACAAATATGCTACTTTGAAGTAAGAGAGGGGCACAATGAAGATATGCAGGACCTAGCCCTCAAGTTAATCTGAGTTTCACCAATATGCTAGCAAAGAGTCTGGCCCTGCATGTTCAAACAACTCATCTTTAAGATGTAAAGACTGCTTCAGATAATTTTTTTTTGCTATTTATTTTGGATCTCCAAGTATCTATTTGAATACTTGTTCTCAACTCATACAAAGAGTATCTTTGACTTTTTTAACTAGTTATACCATAAAACTTACTAAGCAATGATTTTGTGGTAACTGAGTCATTTATGGAAAGGGTTGTCTTTCCATCTGTTACGAAGACATATTTTTGTACATTAAGCCCTCAAAATGGCTTACTCAAGAGGTTGCATTGATGATTCCAGGCTTTAGGCAAGCAAATGAAGGAGGGAGGTCAAAGGAGACTACCAAAAAGTGGCCTTGTAAATCAAAAACATTGAGAAGAGGGAATTCCTGGCATTCCATAGTATCTGGGTTTATTTTCTTACATTTCTCTAATAAGAAAAACACACTTCAGATGTGTTCTTGGTAAATGTTTTCACTTGTCTCATCTATCTCTGCTGCCAAACATGACCCAAAATACATTGGTCTTACATGCCTCGAGGACATCTACTGGATAGCTAACCAGTGCATCTGTAAAAGTGCACTTGGCACTCCAGTGCAATCCCTGAATGTAGATTCAATTGTCAGCACCTCATTACTGACTGCTCTTTCCCTGGAATCATTTTTATTAAAATAACCTTATGCAATAGCTTTAAAACACAGAGCAGAATGCTCTGAAGTAACCTATTGTGTTACATGTAATATTCTCAAATAATACGCTTGTTGTAAGGATCAGACTTTAGTGTAATTCATTGCTTTGTCCAAAAACGAAATTAAAACCCCTGATAAGTAACTCTTTAATATACACATTTTAAAGAGCTGCTTGCCAAGAATTTTGCAGTACCTTGTAGTGCACAAAATCCTACTCAGAAGCTTTCAATTAACTTGATTCATACAGTAATTCGGTCTGGCATTCTGCATAAGCTATCCTGCAGTTTGTAGGAATGAAACATTTTACTGAACCACTTTGCTGGACTAAAAGGCAGCCAACTGAAACCCAGACAGGGTTACTTGATGGTTGTGAGTATTAGAAAGTTTTACGAAATTATTTGTATACTCTTTTTTCCTTCACCTCTGCAGAACTTGGCCACTGTTAGAGGGGCAAAAGTGAATTTTGGGGTAATGCTGGAATGATGGTCTGCTTTATTGCAGTGACCAAGAGGACTAAGAGGCCTGTGATATGTCTGGGAAGCCATTCACCGTCAAATGTTCCCTTTACCTTGTGAAGTAGTGTATATAGAGATCTGCTAATTGCAAAACAGGATGGGTCAGGCTGCAATAAGCAATTCCACTTCTGACAGAAAGAATTTCACTTTTCAGTGATGTTTCATCTGTTTGTCTTGAAGGAAGCAAACTGGCTTCAGCCTTCATCTGGACGTTCAGTTGTTTTGTTTCTGGCAGTCCTCCAATTGCTGTGGTGTGCTTGGTTGTTTATTTGGACCAGCCTGCATTTAATTGTTGCTTTGGGATCTAAAGATCAGGTGCTGCTTCTGCTTTTGAATGGTGGTGGACAGCTGGAATAACTTTTTTGGTTATATTTTTGTTGGGGTTTTCATTAGTTTTTTTTAAACTCTACTTGACAGTGAATCTACTTGCTATTCAAGGCTGTGCCTCTTACCTTTCTACGGGAAATCCTTTTGAGAAATCTTTGAAGACTTCCAAAGAATGTGTTATGGTTGTGGGGATGGGAATGCAAGAGAAGAATAGGAAGGAGCACTTCTAGACCTGGTCCTGTGCAGAGTCAATATAGAGAAGCTTAGTCCTGAATACCTTTTAAGAAGCGAGAACATTATCATATGTTTGGTTGGAACTGAAACTTGTTTTTCCAAGTCCAGGTGTGATACACAGTTATCCACAGAGTGCCCCAGTGTCACCATAATTGTTTAAGAGCCCCTTTAGTACTATTGTTTAAATAATGGAAAAGTTTTAGGGTAGCTAAACGTTGTGTGGCCTGTAATAAAGGCTCTTCATCAGAGTTGAGTGTTCTGAAGCTATTGCAGAAAGGAGGGAACCTTACCAGCTGGGTAACAGATGAAAATTTTAACAGTATGTATTATGTGTTTTTAAACAACCTAATTTTAAAAAGGAATAGCTAGGGGTTAGAGGAAGGATAGAGTTAAACTCTTTTGAAGTGTCCTGGCCACATCTTAAAGCTAGAACACTTTGCCCAGTGGATAGTTAATCTGCTTTTCTCTTGCACAGAACATGTTCAAAATCATGTCTGTATATTTGATGGAACTTAGTGGGATTTAATACTTGAAGAATTAGTAAGACCAAAACATCAGTTGGCTTCTGTCAAAACCAGCCCTGCTTTCCTGAGATGTATCTTGTTTGTTCTCCATTCTCTCAAAGTAAACTGCTAGCTCCCTCTACTTAGGCTATCAGCAGAAAGGGTTAAAATGATCCAGCCTTGTGTTTGTTAAGTGTGCTTGCTGTAGATCAAAAAGAATAAGCCTTAAAAAAGATTAATTAAATCCCTCTTTTATTGATATGCTTGACTTTCAGTAAAGTTTTTGAGATAATCTAACTTTTGAAAGACACACTGAAATTCATATATTTTAAGACAATCAGAGGCATTTGGTTGCAGGGTAATAATCATGCAAGATTATAGACTTCAGAGGTTCCTGAAGTCGATAAGTAACTGTCATAAAAGGATTTCAGGCGAGGATGATGATCTGTTTCTTGTTGGTAGAATTGCCAGGCATGGCTTCAGTTTCAGGCTCTTTGCGTGACTAATGCTTCCCTTCCACTCATGTTTCAGCCTGGTGAGCAGCAACAGCTCTGCATGGGTTCCTTTTCCTACACTCCTTACCTTCCCAAACGTGCCTTTGTTTCTTCAAGGCCTGCCTCAGGGTAACATCTTCCAGAATTAGCATGACAACAAAAAACATTGCAGTTTGCACAGTAGTCATGGAATGGTGTGAAACATCACTGGCAGTTGGTTTTGTAGAATGTGAGTAGAGCTGGCTTCAGAAATTTATTTAGGGAGAGCCTGGTCCTTTGGCAGCCATTTCATGCTTGTGCTGTTGCTTCTTCCAATAGTTTGCCAGAGCAGCCTTGTTTAGAGGAATTTTCTTCCCACCAAAACATTTGATAGCTGATGAAGAAATTACTTTGGAGCAGTATCAGCTGTCATACGAAATGGGAGACCTAAGTCAGCTTGCTTACATGACTTCCAGTATGTGTGTGTTACAGTGTTATATTTAAATCAGAATTTTCCAAAGTGAGCTTCGGTGTACTGGTCAGTAACCTAAATCTAGTAGTTTTGTAATTTGTAGCCAATAAGGCTTTATGGAATTAAGCACTAGTTCTTTTCAGAGGGTAATTTGGGGAAGATGAAGAGTCTGATCCAAGCAGTTTGTACCTACAGTATCAACCTCTTCTTTTTAGTTAGTTTATTTTACAGATTTGTACTGCACTTGGATGCCACAGCACACGTAGGGCACTGTGATTTATATGTTTTTTCCTTCTCACAAATAGAGGTGATCTGGTTTGTCTGCATATATAGCTTTGTTAGTGTTGGCATGGATCATTTGCAGAAGGGTAACTATAAGAGGTAAGTTAGTCCAGGAATTGCAGAGATTTTGCTTGATGTTTGGTCCACGAGCAGATCCCTCTTGATCTTGAAACGCGTTGTGTTTGTAAGGCTTTTGTGTGCTCACAGTGCTGCTGGCCACGAGCTCATGCATGTAATGTAAGACATCACTGCTGCATCTTAACAACACCAATCAATGTGGACTTAGGTTAGGGGGTTTATGTTGCTTGTGACAGTGGTAAGATATTTATACAGTATTACAATTTTGGGGGTATATTTTTATTCCATCTGTGGACTGCCTGATAAATATTTTTCTACTCATTTTGTTCTGATTGCATAACCTTTTCTAGAAAGGTAGAGTTAGTAAATTTTAAAATTACTAACTAAAAGGAATTGCTAGTCATTCTGTAAATCCTTCAAATTAAACTCTGGCTCAATATGGATTTTATCTTCTTATCTTTTGTACTACGAAGGAAAAAAAAGTGTAGTTTAAGGAAACTGCCTTAATGTTTCACAGTATATAATCCTGTTGAATATTCCATATTACATTGCTTCCTTATGTTTCACCTTTTGTTGACCTTCAAGTTTACAGGTTCAAGTGGATATTAATGATTTTGGGAATAGCTAGAACAAACAGAACTCAGAGGTGATGAGAACCCATAGCTTCCCAAAGTGTTTGCTGGACTGTGTAGTTTTGGTTTTTAATATAGGAAAGTGCTGGATTTGCCATCAGTAATTAGCAGAAACCTTGTGGAAATGCTGTCTGTCTAGAGGATTATTGAATGTGAACGTATCAGTTCAAATATATATATATATATAATTCTACATAAAAAAAAGCTCTGTATGTTTTATAAGAAATTTTTCACTAAGCAGCTGTTCTAATATTAAGGTGAAACAGAAATTCTCTATTACTAGTCTATGTAAATGGAATAGCATAGGAGGATTTATAAACCAGTTCAGGTACTCTGTGTGTACATGTCTATGTGTGCATTTGTGCTGGCTTTTATTATGGTGAAATACAGTCTGTGGATTATTTTTTTGCTATCTTGAATTATTTTTCTATTTTGGTTTAATGCACAGTGGTGTCATTGGTTTACACTATTTTGCTTTGATATTGGAAGCAGTAATGAGTGGAGTTGCATTACTTTTTAATAACATCATTCATGCACAGCTGCATTGTCTCATGTATGTGGTTATTAGCAAGTAAAGTTGTTCTGTGTCATAGATGCTAATGTGTACATGTTAAACTTCTTGGCTTTCTGAAGCCAAAAAACTTACTCTAAGTGTATGACAGCATATATGTATATATACACAAATATGTCTATATTTAGATCAACATGAAACAGGACTGTGATTAAAATGCTTGTCCTTACAAGTTTACATGATGGTTGAATTGAGGAGATGTTTGATAAGACTTAAGATGGTGAGTTTGGCAAGAGACGAATGTGCTTCAGATGATGGTTGACCACACTCATCAGACTGTGTACATATTCTAATTTTTAAGTATGGCCATCTGTAAAGTAGATATATAAATGAGCCAAAAAGAGTAAAGTTTCTTTTATTTTTTTATTAAAAAAAGAAAGGCTAAATATAGAATACTGTGTTGTCATTTACTTTTGTAGGAAGAATTTTTTTTACTTCTTTTTAATCAATTCCCGATTTGAACTGAATCCTTGCCAACCTTTTAATAACGGGTTATTAAATTTTATTGTAATTCAGTTCACCTGTGGGATCAAAAGTATGCCAAATGTTAAGACTGATTTACTGTCCATTATCTGTAAAGAAAGGAAAAGGAAATCATCCCAAAGCAAAGAGCTATAGGTAAACAGAGAAGTTGTGTGACAGTTTGGGGTTGCTGTGTTGGTTGTGTTTCTATGTACCCCCTGAATTGTTTGTTTTTAAGTTCTCCCATGCTCTACTGATAACAGGGAGCATATTTCTTCCTGGTTTGGAGTATAGTGGTCATGGTTTCATTGGGACATATAGTTTATTTGTACAAAATAGCAATTTTGCAATTTTAAATTATGATGTTGTATAAAAGCTGTTTGTTATCACTCTTTCACAATTCTTGTTTATCTGAAGTGAACTTTTGATTTTGTGTGTTCTCAACATATTTTAGACCTTGCTACTGTGGTCGTGAAAATCCTGTCCCATATTTCATATGTGTTTTTTTAAGATGAATTGAAACTTACTCTCTCGTGATGCTCAGTAACAAATTCAGAGAACACTTCCTATGACTGTTGGTCTTAGTCACTGGTTATGTCTTGTGAATCTTATTTTCTCTTCTTCTAATGGTATCAGCAGTCCACTTTATCATCCTGCATCTGAAAACAATTGCAAAATTCAAGTTGATTGAGTGTACAGCATTGCCCTGAAATGCCAGTATCTGTAGATATGCATTCATGAAGTTAAATATCAAAGCTGTATATAGTAACTGTTCCCTCTCTTACTGGAGTATTTTAAGCAACTTTCCCCTGGTGCACTACACAGTGTGCCCTTCTTGTGTGAGCTGGAGCTTTTGAAGAGTAACCCCTGTGCTCTGCCTGTTGGGTTTTTTTATGACCATGTTGAGTCAGCTGTAGACAAAACCAGTAATGAAGGAAACCGTGGGCTGTATCCTGTGGAACTGCCTGGCAGTCCCTCCCAGCTGTCAAGCAGTAGGCGATGGAAGTTCTTTGCTTTGCTGTTTGGTTTGCAGAGTGATTCTGCGTCCTGAGTCAGTATTACTGGCACAGGGAGATCCATGCCAAAGTAAAAACAGAGTGGAGGAGGCAGTACATTATGACATTTTTGACTTCTAGTGGCAAAATCTTGTCTTTTTATAAACAATTCTATTGTATTAGTCCAAGTAATGTGGTACTTCCTCGGTATGCATACCTGTATATTTAAAACATACGTAGTGAACTGAGAAACTCTTCTTGCTTCTCATCTTTCTTATTACCACAGATACCGTCTTAACAAAATATGTTGCTTCTCACCTTTATTATCACAGATATTTCAGGTAGTCCACAGGAGAATCCACTGTAAAACTGCGTGGCTGATAAGCAGTTCCCAGTTTTGCTCAAAGTGTTTTCGCCTTGCTGGCTGCAAGCTGACTTGCAACACTGTAAATATTATTTCAGAACTGCTTCTAAAATGCCTGGCAGCTTCTGGTTTATATGTCTGTTCTTTAAAATAAGTGTTTTAAAATAAATTAGTGACAAAAAGCTCTTAAGAATTTAGTCTTATTTTAATGATTTTTTTCTATATCTTTAGAATGAGATTATATTTTTTTCAATTTAAAATTTATGGTGCTTGTGTCTTGCAGAAAAATAACCTAACTATAATTTGACAATGAAGTTTTCTAACATCTAATAAATACTAATTTGGTCATATTGGACTATGTTCCAAAGTATTTTAACAGTACAGAAACATATATTCTAGGAAATACTCCTCGTTTAGATAGAGTAAATAGCAAAGTGTATCATGTAGGCAAGGCCTCTAGTTTTTTGGAGGGGGAAGGCTCAATAGTTTGCAGAACTAACAATATAGAAAATTCATTTATGTGACCCTTTCTGTTGTAGGACTTAATTTATTTTTTGCTTAAATATCTCATAAAGCACCTGATTATCTTCTGAACTTTGCAGTGCACTTTAATTTACAGATTAATTTCTCATAGCTTCTTTCATCTATTTTTCTAGTGAGATTATTTCTTCAAAATTCCTGTTTGTAGTGTGGAAAAATACAAATCTCAAAACCTTATGTGTTGTTGAGGCAGAAAAGTTGGTGTTTTAACAGCACTCTGTGTGACCTTTAGTGAATCAACTGTTTTATCAATCAAATTATGCTAGTATGAGTTAATTAATTAACTTGATCTTGATGTGACACAGCCTTCCTGGAGTATACACAGACAGGAGGGAGAGGAAAGAAGGGTCTGTATAAACACCATATGCAAAGGCTGAATCTATCAGCCTGCCATTAGCCCTTTATCTAAGAGGCTCTTGGCATATAAATCAAACAATAACCTCTCTGTTTTGACTCAGTGCCAAAGTATACAGCCACAGTTGAGTCTAGGACAGATTACACCCACCGAGTGGCTTGAGGGCTCAGAGTGAAACTGGGAAATAACCATTAAATTATTCAGGACCGTATTTATGTTCTTTAATTTTAGATGTTGGACTTTTTTTGTTTGGTACCAATTGCATGTTCTAATCATAAAAACCATGGAAGCATTTTAACACACATCTAAGTGAGGACAAGAGAATAATGTTCTAAGTTGAAGGGCTGCAAAGAACTTCTTTTCTTAAAAAGTTCTGTGTGTTACGCCACGTTGCAATATTTTTGCAATCTATGGCAGAGGTGGTAATATCCATGCTCCTGTGGCTTTCCGCAAGCACAGTACCAAGATGACATTAGCTTTTCATTTACTTTTTTTGTAAAATTAGGATAGATTGGAAAATCGTTCAAGTTTCTACTGTCTGAAGGGCATTTAATTAGGCTGTGCAGATCTGCCAACTCTACAAAATCTTCAGCAGCACAATTACAGTGCACTGCTAAGAACCACTTTAAAGCTTAAAGTTATTTTGCTTTCTTAGAAATAAATACTGTTAGTCCCTTCTGGGGATGTGCAATTTACATTTATTTGAAAACAAAAATTTTGTTGGTTTTGTGTTTTTCTCTGAGGAAAGTGTTGCTGACTTCAGTTGAACACACATTGGCTAATCTTGTGTGTGAACACACAAGAGCTCATGCTTGGGATGTGCACAAATTTGCAGCCATACCAGAGACTGAACTCCTGGAGATCCTGATAGCTCTTTCTGTATAGAAAATCTTAGATAAATTTTATTGGAGCTCTTTGGTCACTTTCAGGAGGGTGAAATGAAGAGCAGCTTTACTCTCTGAGCTCAGCTGTGTCCTGGGAGCATGGCAGTGTGCAGCTATTCTCGTCCACCCGGCATTCCCTGCAGCATGCCCACACAACCCCTGTGGCATGGAGGAGCTGCTGGTCAGAGGAGGCTGTTCCAGATGTTGTTGGTTATTTCCAGTGGGGGCTGCTGTGTGTGGAGTGGAGTGCAGTCGGGGACTTGGCTGTCCCCACCACGGTTGTCACGCTGGCGCTGGTCCCCAGGAATCCACAGTATATCCGGTGTAGCCTTAGCGCAGCCTCCGCTGTCTCCGAGACAGCAGGGCAATAGGAGGAGGGAGGATGTCTCTTGATACGTGGCCCTTTGCTCCAGGCTCAAAGCCAAATTGTTCCATCTTATCGCAGCCTTGTGCTTTTCTTTGGTTCATCGGTATTCGAGTGACGTATTGCAACAATGGATTTGGCCTTCCTAGTAAAGGTCTTCTGACCCCCTCGTGTTGTTTTTTGAAGTACTGTGCACTTAGTGTGGCTGTTGCGTTGTCTATAAATGAATGTGTGTTATTGCAAAGGCAATTCTTGCCAGCGCAGTTTTTTTTTTTTTAGCAGTCACTCCGTTTTGGGCAGCTCTGTGGTGTTAATGACACTCTAATTTAATCTCTACTGAATTTTTCCCTTCTCCTTTCCTCTTATGAAAATATACAGGCGCAGCTGAGCTGTAAAGCTATATAGATGAGAGTTGAAAACTTCGCTGTTAGAATAACCACAGAATCTGTCACATGTTGAGACTATCACAGTTTTCCTTCTGATTTTTTTTCATCTATGAAAGTACAAACACGACTACTTTGTTATGCTGAAATTCTGTCATTTCAGTTGATTAATTTCTGAAGCCCACTCACAGTTATTTTCTGTCTCCTATTCAGAGCCTGTGTCAGCAAATTGCTCTTTGAAATCCCGTGTCCTTTGCCAGGTGGATAAATAACACTTGCTTTTTCTTTCTTCCTTAATATCTTGCTCATATGATGTCCTCCACCTGGTTATTTGCTGTTTATGCTATTTATGATGTAGGCTGTGCTTTCACCTGACCCCAAGTGGTTTAAAACCAAAACAAAACTGTACAAAGTCATCTTTTTCTCTCTTCATTTGAGCTATAGGAGATCTGAGAAGGAAACTGTGCGTAAATACTGGTTTCTCAATTTGGCCTTTGAAAAGGTTGTGGAAGAGACTCTTGACCGGTTTTTCAGTAAGCCTGGGGACATGGCAAGGGTTGCATGTAACTGAAAAAAAATGCCAGTGTTTTATAAGGAGAAAACAGGATGACCTGAATTTGTCCTGTTAGGCAAAGAAGTCCAGACAAAAATCCAGTAATAGATAACGTACATGTCGCTTTTATCTTCCTTGACTGGAAATTAGAACACATCCAAATAATTCACAATAGCTTTCCAGAGACTACAGATGTGGCTGATAATTTTGGTGATTATGGTATGCTGCTTGGACAAGAGTGTTTGACTTATTTTTATGGGTTAATTACTCATGCTGATTAAAGAAGTATATTGGCAAACTAATATTATAAATACTGAGGGGGTTAAGAATGGTCTATTCATACATCTGAAGACATAACTGTAAATGGGGAGCCCTTAGTAATTTAATGGAACATATTTTCTAGTGTAGGCTTATTGCTTCTTAACCTTTTGATCTTGCATTAGAGACCTAGAAGACCGTATTTTAATAATTTATAAATAATAGGCAAGACCTGAAGCAGTAAGAAAAGTAAATATCTCTCTGTGTTGGTGGTGTGAAGCAAGATGCATGTCACTTCAGCCAAGGGTAAATTGTGGTGCTAAGTGCTGGAATCCCCAAGGTAATAAGTGGCCCCAGATTTCTGTCTTTGCCTCTAGTTTTGCATCTGCTCTGAGAGTTTGCTCTTCATTGACTGACACTTGATTTCATGTATTTCCAGACTACTACTTCCAGCTTGGTAATAACACATCTCAGTGCCACCAATCTCCTGTGTTCTCCCCAAATTTGTTCAAGATGAGTAGCTTTGAGACTAAGCCTACAGATGATCATGGAGAGGGGCACTTTCTGTCTGTCAGATAAACTTGGCAGTGTTGTCCTTGCAGGACTGGACCAAACCACATCAGTAGAGTAAGTTACAATTATTTTAACAGATGCAAGATTAGGCATTTGCTTATTAACCCATAAATGTCTAGATCAAGAAAATTAGTTTAGTGATCTGAGCTGTATTGAAAAATTACTGACTTTTTCCTATCTGATTCAATGCAAAGTCCCCCACAGAACATGTTGCTGAAAGGAGAATGAGAACAAGTTCCCCCATGGTGCATGTCGCTGAAGCTAGTGCACCATCACCCGAAGAACTGCTTACCATACTGCACCCTTACTTCTGCTCAGGGCTTTGGCTTTTTCACCCTGGCATCTTGCTACCAGTAAACAGCAGGTTTCATGGTGTGGTCTTTTCTTTGGATATTGTAAATTTGGGAAGCCAACTAGTTAGCTGCTTCATGGCTAAATTGTTCTATTACTTATTTTTATTTTTGTTTTTCCATCTCTCCTATCTTTAATTAAAGAAAGTGTGCCTCTGGAGACTGCAAGTTGGAGCTGCTTTGAAGCACCTGCAGCAATCTTTAGTCAGCATGGAACATCCCGGTCTTTCTGACTGATTCTCATCAGCACCACTTTCCTGGCACTATTGCCAGCTGCTGTCTCATTTTAGGATTTGGATAGACTATGGTTCTGATGATTTGGTCCTTTTTCCCCTCTGTCTTCTTGATTCAGCTTTGAAAACTGGTGTGCAAATTCCAGAATTAGGGAAGCTGCATCTTTTAGTTGTCTAGATTTCTCCCTCTTTCTTTATAATCTTTTTCCTTGTTTTAAAGTACAAATTATATGCAGTTAAATTTTAATTCATTTTTGAGCAGAGAATGTCTCATTAAAAAAAATGTGACATTTGTATATGAGGGGAAGGGAGAAATTTGCACTTATGAGATGTCTGTCAAAGACTGCTTTATGTAAATCGTATGGTATAACTGTGTCTCATGGGGCTTTTTAAAGGCTTCAGCTTTTTCTCTGGCCTTAATGTGATATTTTTGTTTAATAAACTTTTTACCAGCTAACTGCTACAGTTGTTTTTATTAAAATCTGCTTTCTGAGACTGGTTGATTAGGTGGAATGACTATAATAATAAAAGGAAGGGACAGGGTATCAAATCCATGAGCAAAACTCTAACCTTTTTGGTGAAACTGATTAATTGGAGAGGCCCCTGAATTTTAGTGTTCTCTTCTCTTTGTTGGGCTTGCCATGCCCTGCAAAGTATTTTGTGACAGAAATACACAGAAGAGTGCACTGTAATATTTTTCTAATTTTGTGACATTTATTTTGAAGGGTGCTGTTGAGTTCCTGAGCTGTACTGTTGTGTAATTGTAAAGAATTTATTTTTTCTTAAGGAAAACATCATCATTCAGACAATATCTTTAAGGGTTTGTAATGCATAAAATATTTTTTTAAAAATAACTAGTTTTGGAAAGCTACTTTCAGAGTGCAGAGGTTCACTAGATGATGTGTAAAATCAATAAATAATTCTTGGGAAGTCAAGAAATGCAAGAGGAGGGAGACATTTGAATTAGGATACTGGATCCCATGGAAATCACTGATTACCAGTGTCACTGGTTTAGGGCATTTGCACAAAAGCAGAGGAACTGTAGACAAAGAAAAGAGAAGGGGAAGAGCACCATGACAAGAGCTGGAAGGCAGTCACAGATAAATGTCTCACTAAAAGGGTCAGATAGGATGAAAGATATTTTCTGAGTGTTAGAAATCTCTAAAAGGAAAATGTTGTGGTAACTTCTCAGATTGGGCAAGAGACAACACCAGAGCCCTGTACTGTGTCCTACCAGCTTATTCCCAGCAGTCATTCCTGTCTTGTCACTGATGAAGGTTAAGGGTGGGCAGCTGTTCAAAGCAAAAGTCCTGCTTGGAAAGGGTAATAGAGGGGGAACGGGAAAAGTGCTTGCAGCAGAAAACATATAAGTACTTTTGTGGCTCTTACGTTTAAAAAAAAGAATGACTGAGTTTAGAAACTGTTGGTTTCTGTGGATTGACCTAGTCAGTTGACTGTGTTAGCTATTGATATATACTGATCTCATCCTGTTTATATATAGTTATATATATGATACCTAAACCACTAAGTGTTATATAAAACAGTGGGAAGAAAGATGCCTACAGAAACTCTGGATGACACAGAGATGCAGCATACAGGAGTGTGGTTGACTCCCAACTGCTTTTAGGTTGTACCACAGTTGTTTAGATTTCTGCTATGTTTGGTGTATTCAATCAACCCTCAGGGATCCTGCAAACTTTATTCCTTGGGATTAAAGAAAACTTACTGTGGGTAGATGAGGAAGAGAGAATTTACAAAGCAAAAACCAAATCAACACCCCTCCCTTTTTTTTTTCTTAAAGCATTAGTATGATTAATTTTTACTTTTTGTTTGTTTGTTTATTTTAAAATAGTCTCTTATTCTGGAGCGGTATTATAGATTAAACTATTAGCAAGTAGAAGTACCAGCTGAAACAGGGACTTGTAGTGATGATACAGATGTGTTGCTTTAAAAGACCTTGCTATCTAAAGTGACGGGACTGATGCACACATGGTGTGAAAAGGGAGAGCAGCAAGCAAGGATAACAGCAAGAAAAATGCTGTAACTTTATCATGTACATTCTGATTTTTACTGAGTTCTGTAGATGCTTTTGAGATGAATTTTCCACACTTTACTGTTTGCTAAGTACTTTATGAAGTATAGGAATGCAAAAGAGGAGACTACAAAAACCTGTGCAAAATCTGGGAGACTTTTATTTTAGCTTCCTTATGTTGCTACTTTTCCTTTGTTTGAAAGGCTTGGTTCTTGGTGTCTGTGTTCATGTGGGACACTCTGCTTATATTTATGGTGATGAAGAGAATTGTGAAAATGAGAACAAGTTAAATATCTTTAAAAGAAGCTTGTCTTTACTTCCAAATAGGGGGAAAAGTATATTTAAAACTAGTTTCCTGCTGGTTTAGGCCCAGTTCCTGATCTCTATAGATTTGGTGTTGGAACTGCATGTTCAGGAAGAGATTAGTTAACAAAGGCAGTGGCCTCCTAAAATCTCAACCTCAGGCACAGTTGTAAATGATAGGCAACACACCCTGTGAGTGTGATGTGAACAGAATCAACAGGCTTCATTTTAAAGGGATGCTGGGTGGGGAGAACTGCATTATGATTGAGTAAATAATAATAATAATATGTAAAAATAATCTGTAAATATAGCATACCTGAGGATCACAGAATCATAGAGTCATTAAGATTGCAAAGGACTTCCAAGATCATCAGGTCCAACCGTTGACTGAGTACCCCCATGCCCAGTAAGTCATATCATCAAGTGCCATGTCTACTCATTTTTGAACACTTCCAGGTATGGTAACCCTACCAGTTCGCTGCGGAGCCTGTTCCAATGCTTGACAACCCTTTCCATGAAGAAATTTTTTCTGCTGTATTGAAGCATCTATCTCCTTTGGAAATCTCTCTCTTATTTCTTACACTATTGTATGTTACATATCAGTGTGGTTTTTCATGTGAGGAATCTCCTTGGAGCTGCTGCCCATGAACAGTCGCAGCACCAGTGCTGAGATCACACTTGGTGATGGAGTAGAGGGAGCTGCTTCTTTTGGGAGGTGCTTCCTCCTGCCTCTGTCACTGGAAGAAGGTCAAGTTGCACTGCGTGAAAGAGAAATTAAAAGACTGTTAGGTCCTCTGATGATTTTTTTTTTTCTTAAGGCATGGCAGTAGGGTGAAATTTTCTGTTCCTATCCATTTGTGATTTATTTAGAAGAAGGGTAGCAACCTTCTTCCCATGGTCCTTCCACCCACTCATGCTTTGACAGAGGTTGCTGAGATGTCAGGAGTGGGGCTTGGCAATCCTCTTACCTGGTTTGGGAGACAGCACAGATTTGCTAAATACAGCCCTGCTGTTGCAGCAGAGTGTAAGCACAGCTGCTCTGAAACGGTTATCAAATGAATTACGAGGGTTTTTTATTTTCAATGGAACAAAGCTTGTTCTCTCATGTTTATAAGCATGTTGTAAGTGACATCAAAATGATTTTAGGAGTTAAATGTCTCCTGAGGAAAAAACAGAGGGAAGCTTTTTCTTTAAAATAGAAAATAAGTTTTTTTAAAAAATTCAACACAGTTAATCCCAATGTGTGGCTTTAGCCTCAGGCAAGAAATTTAGTTTGCTATTCCTCCCCTGCCACTGAGAGAACACTGAATTCATTCACACAAGCAACAAATGCAGTGTCCTGGAGGAAAGAGAAGACTAACAGGGAACTGAGTGCAGATGAGCCTAATTTAAGTTTAGCAACAACAACAATAAAAAGGAAATCTGTAATTACAGAAATCATAGGGACAGTTACTTTCTGCTATGGAATATCTTTTTCACATATGGAGAATCCATGAAACCCAAGTGATGGTAGTTCATCAATTCATAGCAACAGCCTTCAGCAATGAAAGTACCAGCTTTAGGATTTAAACTCATGGGGAAGTTAGAACCCATCCTTTCCATAGCTTTTTAGAAACTGAAGAAGTTTGGACTGTTTCTGGTATTCCCATGGTTGAACAGTAGTGGTTAATTTGAGGATTACATGCTTATTTATTATACGTGAATTCAATTGCTTTATAATTAGCAAAAAATTCTAGCTTCTTTTCTGTAAAACTGTAGCAACTGTTCTACTAAGAATAATTAAGCTTTTATATAACTTTATTTTTCCTTGTATCCTGCCCACCTGAGAGATTACTAAGTAGAAGCACTCATCTTGAAACATAAATGTTGTCTTAAGCCTACTCCATCATTCAAGCAATGTTTAGTGTAACCCTGTCACTTTCTTATAGTGATCCAGCTGCCAAAGCTCTCTGGGAGTCCTTCATGAACCTCAAACAAAAGGAAGCTGTGATGGAGGCCAGGAGACACCTTGTGGAGGCTGCAAGCAGAGAAAATTTACCTATTAAGATGAGCATGGGTGAGTAATGTGACACAGTCTGCCTTACATAGTGGTAATGTGAAAGATGGTGCTAGCTCCTCTTTTTCCACGTAAGCCTCTTGGGGAAAACCCACCCATTCTTGGTTCATCCCCATCCTTGTCAACAGATTACAGGTGAGCATCGTGGCTACCATAGGATCTTTCTGGTATGTGAGTGATAGTTTTTTTCTTTTAAAATAAAACAACTTTAAAAAGATTGAGAGCTGTGAAGAAGCAGTGGAGTTCTAGAAGGAGGGTTTTAAAGGCATGCAAATAGTTAGCAGTGCTACTTGTCTTTATTTTGCAAAGCATGAGAATTTGGGTTTTCTAAAAAAGTCGGTAGTGTTTGTGTCCTGAAAACAGACATTGTAAATAGCAACTGATCTGATGGAAGTCATTCAAGTCTTCAATATGATTTCATCGTGTAGGTGGTAGTTACTTTACGTAGGTAGTGACGTTTATGTGAAGTAAGGCTGCCTGGCTCAAGGGAGTTTAAGCTGAAAACCATGTCTGGACACTCTTTAAACATGAATTTTTCTAAATATTAGAGATACAGATTAAAATATAGCGCCTTTCAATAGCTCTTTTAGAACCTCATTCTCATTATGTACCATACTCAGTGAAATGCAGGAATTGTTATTTTGTTATGTGTATAAAAACTGGTGTTGCCTATCTACAGCAATAATTTTTTGTATTGGACTTAGGACTATTTTATGCCTAACTTTTCATCAAGAGAGAAAGGTCCTTGTGGAGTAAGAGTAATAGACTTTTATCCGTGACTCCAGAGTAAACTGCCAGGATATAGTAGAATTAGATGTACAGCCAACTCATGAACTTTTAACAACTCTAACATGTAATATATTGTATGGTCTTTACGAATATCTAGAGCATACATTAAATAAATTATTAATCAGAAATACTGCATATCTGCAACAGTAATGTTGTAAGCTGTTTTAAAGAAATAGAAAAGGAGCAGCTGTGAAAAGGCTATTACAAATTTGTCTGAAGGAGGTAAGGCACAGTAAATAATAAAGTCTTGTTTAAGCTTTCAGAGTGTGTGTGAGTATTCACAATAATAATGTTAAAAGGCCCCCACTATTTTTGTATTACATACACTGTAAAAAAAAAATTATTAATGTTGAAATTCATCTTTGTTAGGAAAGTAATTAATTCTTGTCTTTGAGAGGCAATTCAACTATGACCTTTGCTCCTTTGTGTGAATTATTAGATTAGCCACCCTTTCTTCTGTGTCCCCTTCCTGTGGTATCCAGTGAAGGCTGCAATGACCTGGTTCTTAATCACAGTAGCTGACATTTACTGAATGTCTAATATATGTGGGCCAAATATAGTGCTGTATAGAAACATTAGGAGTTGATAGTGAAACAAATTTCTGATTTGTTTGGGGTTTCTTGCTGAAATGTAGCATAAAGTAAGATTCATGGAACTGTGTTCTTCTGTGAATTGTGTATTTATCTTGCACTAGAATCATAATCAGTGGATAACTTTGTAGTTGAACTTCAAAGGGCGAAATAAAATTCAAGGCAGTCTTGTAAATGATAAACAGGGATAAAATGAGAAATAAGGAAAGAAGGGCACCAAAATAAAAAAATTCTCACTGAGCATACATGCCCAAAACCCACACCCAGATGTCGCATTGTGCAATGACACATACTTCTTAACAACTTCTTAAGACAGATCTGCGTCTTTATGGCGTTCACTGCTTGTTCCTCATGCTACAGAACATCTTAGTTCTCTGTAGAGAAGCTGGAAATTGTGTTGCTTATCAGTTGCTGTGTTTGCTGAGAAAACAAAACTTCTAGTGGTCTGTCCTGGTCCTGATTCCTTTGTTTTCTTGAAAGACTCCTTCCACTGCAGCTGTGATATGAGGCAACACTGGCTAGAGAGAAGGGAAATGCTTTCACTCTACTCTGTGCTTAGACTTGAGGTTTTATGATTTTACCTCAGGTTCTGCCTGTATTGAAAGATCTTGGTGGATTGCGTGTTGTTTTTCCCAACACTTAGGGTATTTTCTGAGTTTTTTATGGCTCTAATATTAAATGTCAGAGAGTTTTTCTAGCACAAAATTTTCCTCTTACTCTCTTTACTAAGACCAGCTGTGTCAGATGGTAAGAGTATTTTCCTTACTACTACTCTTTTGCTTTTCTTTCTCCCTGGAAATAAGGAGTGAATTACATTTGAAAGCAAAACTTTGAATTCCAGTTGGTGTAGCCGAGCCCTCCTGCAGTGGCCACCTGCCTGAAAAGCTGCATCATGTGTGACACTGGCAGCATGGGAGCCCTGTGTGGCAATGGGAAACTCAATCCCATCCTGTTTCTGTATTTTCAGTGTAAGGAAAATAAATTCTGTTGTTTTCTGGGCTTTGAAAGGCTGCTCATTGCTCTGAGGTGTTCATGTGCCTACCCACGTTTCCCGTGCAAGCAATATGACTGATGCACAGCTTTCCTCTTTCTCTGCCTGGCTGCATGTGGCAGGAGCAATGACAATTGTGGGAGGACACACAGCTCAGGCTTTTGCTTTCTGGTATCTTCTGAATGTGTCCTCCTCCTCCTGAGCAGGGAGGGGAGTAGGAAAACTATAGAAGGGGACACGTGTCTTCTCTCCAGCACCTCCAAATGTCTGCAGGCCACTGGGAACTCCATCTTCTTCCACTGATATCAGCAGGAGGGAAGAGAGATGATGTAAAAGAAAGAGAAATAAAGTAATATTTTTTGAGCTAGATAGATTGGAGCACTGCTTGCAAGTGTTCTTGATTTGCACATTCATTGTATTAGTTGTATCAAGGAAAGTGGTAGTAGGGGTGTTTGAGAGTTCTGTTAATTGTTTCAGAAGGAGTCAGTGTGGAAAGAAGGTAGCTGAAGTTGTGTATTTTGGTGTAAGTGCAGTTTCAAATTTAGGACCATCTCACATTTGTAAATAGAGCAGGCTTGTTGCCTTTTCTGTAGCTGTCATACTCAGGTTTTTGGGTAGACCATTAAGTAGTCTTACACCATCTTCAAGGAAAATTTTCTTTCTTTTTTCCTTCCAGGTATGGAAAATCCATCTTTTATGTGTCACTCACTTTGTGAGTGAAAGAACTATGTTGTTATAAACTTCAGCCAAAGGGTAGTAAGCTGTTCAGAGCTGTTCATTGCAAAACTTAAAATCCCGTTTCTTTTTCAAAGAAGAATTGCAAATCTTAGGAAATCACATCACAGAGGGAGACAGAGTGCCAAGTGTTGGTCCATAAAACCATCTAGAACACAAAACTGTGGAGCTATTTTGCCCTTTATTTACAGAACAAAACCTGAGCTGTATAGCTGTATAGCGTATTTAATTTTCTGACGTCAGCCCTGGAGAAGGCAGGCATAAGCACTGTGCAGAATTCCAGCAGCATATAGGCTTTTTGTGCTGCATCCAGTTTGCATACTGTTTAATCAGTTTCATCCATAAATATATATAATATGAGTATTATGGTTTTAAGATATAATTTCCCCGTGGAGTTGAGTAATGCTGCCAGTATTGACTTTTAGGGAGTATTTGTTTGGTATTGCTTACTGTGGGCATGCTCACATTGAGCCCCTTCTTTACAGGATGATATAAACACACTGAAACATTGTAGTTACATCTAAGTTTTGCCTTAACCCTTTCAGCTAGTTAGGTTTCCCAAAATAGTATCTGTTTACATGTAAACAGGTAGAGCTGTCCTTTTCCAGATGCCATTTAAATAAAGAGGCATTAAATATTCTCTGTCAATCTATATATACAGACACACACTTCAAAAAAACCAAAAGCCAGCAAACAATGCTTTTTAAGAACTACATCAGCTCCATTTTGCCTCTGAGGTAGTTGCGTTTGCATTTTATATACCTGGGTGAATGCTGATAAATACTTGCCAAATTCTGGTCAGATACCTTATTGAGTAGGTGTAAATATATAGGTGTAAATTATTTCGGCATAATAAAAATCCTGGCATTTAAAAAAATGCTTTTTATTTAAAGAATTAAATCTACTTTTGAAAAGCTCTCTAGAAGACAGTTTAGAGGATTGTCTTAGTAGCTTTCTGGTGAGATTTATAGCATTGTGCTAAACTCAAGTGAAATTGTATTTACTGGAAAGGGATTACTTCTGCCCACCTCTTAGTAAATGACTGTAAGGAGTCTGCTTCGGGGCGGCAGAGAGTGCTGCTTTTTTCATTCCGCTATTTCCTGCTCCATTCTTCATAGGTCTGATGCATATCTTAATCATCCGCTGAGCAGGGCAGCCTGTGAATCTCTCGTGAAAGCCTTACTATTAGCATAGTATTTGGCAGTGGTAAAAACTTTGCTACAAATGTTCTTTTGTGGCTTTAGCAACAGCCTTACTCTTCTGTTTGAAAAGAGCACAGTAAACCTTGATTGAGTCTGAATTCCTTTATTGTGTCTTTTTACTGGCATGGAGACTGATGAAAGTCGAAACACTGGTTTAGTAACAGAAACAAAGTGCAGTGTGCTGTTACACAAGCCCTTGTTAGCAGAAGAAAAGCCATTTCGTTTCTTTCCATTTGAACTGTACAAATACAGTTTTAAAAACCAAGCTCACTATAAAATTAGGGAAACCTCAGGCTTTGTGAAGTAAAAAAGAGTACTCTTAACTTTTTCAAGTGGGGTGGTTTGCATGGATTGAATTGAACTCTAGTATTTGGGTGGAAATAGGAAGATACTGACACTCTCACATGATGACACAAAATAACATTTTGAGTTTAGAACATTACCTTAAAATGCGCAGGATCAATCCAGTAGATCAGTACTTTACCTAAAAACATAAAGAATATAAAACGTGCATGATTTTCTTTTTAAATGAAAAGTTGCATTGGACTGTAACAGTTACTAACATGCTATTTTTTCCTACAAGACCAATTTAAAAATATTCAAGATTCTATACCATCAATTCCTGGAATAAATTTTAAAGCTACCAGCCAAGAAAATGAGCTTATAAAGTAGATAAGTATGTATATATCTTTCTAAATAAAGTAAGTCTGATCTCAGGTCTCTAAAATCCACCTTGACCAACCATTAGGACAATTCTGTGATAGAGACAAGTAGAGAGACAGTGTAAGTCTGATTCTGAGGTCCTTACAAGGGAGTAGAAGGAAGGTCATCATTGCAGAGCTCGACTGCTGAGTACTTGAATCCATTCTGCAGCATGTCTCTGGGTAAGTGATTGGCACCTGGATAACAGCTGGGCTTGGGAGGCACTATGGCTGTTGTTTTGCAGAGAGGACATCATATTGTAGACTGGTTCTTGGGATGCTTATTATGTTTCTCTGATGCCTGTTTACCTGGTCTCTAAATCCTTTGGGAGAGCAAGCTGCAGAATCAGTGAGGCAGCAGCCAAAGTTCTTCTACAGGCATCTTCATGAAGTGAATGGCCTGTACCAACTCAACTGAGACAGGCCTGGCTTAGCCTCAGGTCTCCCAGATTTCTGATGGTGGGTCTTACAGTGCTCCTTCAAGGGCTCCCTGATTTTCTCAGGGCATTTTTCCAAGGAGAGGGAATGCTGCTCTTCTCAGACCTGAATGCCTTCCATTGTGCATCTTGGATCCTGAGCAGGCAGTTCTTGAGTTAAATCAGTGTGTTCTTTGTCTCTTCAAAAGTAATAGAAGTCCTGCAGTGTGGGACTTTCTAGCCAAGCTAGCCAAGTGGATTTGTTTTTTACAGCCTATTGCAATACGGAGTTCCTGATTTCTCCCTATAGTGCAACTAAAAACGTAGTCTTGACCTGAAGCAAATGTTCCAAACCTCAGTGGTGGTCAATATAGCAGATGTTTTGTTGCATCACTCACCCCTGGAGGCAGGAAGACATTTTGCTTCTGAGTGTGCTAAATGTTTTAGAAGACTTTGAAGTGTTTCTGTAAGATTTGATAATGTTTTTATTTGCGAGGCTTCTCTATAGGCCTTTGCATTCCGGGGGGAATGGTCTTTGAGTATTGTGGGGTTAGGCTTACTCTAATAACTGCTGATGAAGATGGTCTCTCTAAATAGTAATTACCACATTGAGAATGGTAGGAAGACATTGATATTATGGCGGTTTCACCTTGCAGTGTTACAACAGGCTGAAGTTCAGGGCTTTGACCCTGTTGAGGGTTTACCTAATGAACTAAATAGATCCCATCTTTTGATAGTCATCTGAGTTGCCAGTTGAAGACAAAAATGTTGCTTCAAGCTCCATATATGCAAAGAGCATGTACCCTTCTGCTGGTTTTCTTAAGCAACTAAACTTTTCAGACAATCTCTGTAACTCATTAGATGTCACAGAAAATATGAAGGATACTAATATTCCTGCCAGCAAAGTTCTCTGTTTTTCAGGACATGTGACAAAATATCTGAGATGGAGAGATACTCAGGATCAGAAATTTGATTTTCATCAATAAGTGACACTGCATTTATGTGTAGTGTTGTATAGAAGCATCACCAGCTGAGGAGTCACCTTTGAACTAATTATATTTCTTTCAAACTGGATGTTGTGCCAGTTCATTTTCTTTTCACTCTCACCTGCTGATACTCAGAGTAGTGTCCTTGAGAGCATAAAACAGTTACTCAAAAGAATATAGAAACATACCTTAGAATAACTGGAACTATGTGAGGTGTGATGTCCGTATGCATATTTTGCAATTATGCATCCCTTCTTTTTCTGTCTAGCACATACAGGTTCCTGTAGTTGAAAAAAATGTGTGATTTATGAGGAGCAAGTATTTATGCTTTTGGTGTGAATCCTGTGTGGTTTGAAGATTGAATTGAGTGCTTACTGGGCTTGGAAATAGTTGTTGATGTGAAGGCAAACATGTGACAGAAGTTAGGTAGTAAAGAAGCAGATAAGGCAGTGGCAGAAGGCTCATTTTGAGAGCATGGTATCCTTTCTTATCAAGTGCATCGCAGAGAAAGAATTATGTAATATGAAGTTGATTGAACAGGCCTGGCAGGAAGTTTGCCCTTCTTGATGGCTGCTTCCATCATAGCACAGAATGAGTGGTATCAACAAATAGGGATGAACTGTAGAATAATCTTGGGTTGGAAGGGATCTCTGGAATTCATCTAGTCCAACCCCCTGCTCAAATCAAGGACAGCTTGAGAGTTAGACTAGATTTGTTGGACCTTGTTCAGCTGAATTTTTAATATGTCTAAAGATGGCATTTCCACAGCCTGTCTGGCTACCCTGCATCGGTCTCAACCACTCCTTTATGATGTTCTCCTTTATGTATGGTTTGGTTTTTCACTTGCTGCAGTTTGTGACCATTGCTTCTTGTCCTCTTACTGTGCACCTCCAAGAAGTCTGATTCAGTCTTCCCTGTAATCACTCATCACATCCTTTAAGACAGCAACACCCCTCACTGCCTTCATATCTTGAGATTAAGCAAACCTATCTCCTTTAGCTGTTACTTGTGCATCATTTTCTTTAGTCTAAATCATTGTAGTGACCCTTCTCTGAACCAGCTCTAGTGTGTCTTGTGCTGTGGAGCCCAAAACTTCATACTTCACGTGCTGTCTCACAAGTACTAAATAGAGGTTTATAATCACTTCCCTCTGCCCATCACTTGCATTTGTGTTGATGTCACCTGATACATAGTTCCCTTCCATTAGTGCAAGAGCATTTGGCTGAGTCATGTTCAACTGGACAGACACATTTAATCCTGATCTTTTAAGGATTTAGGTGACAGATCCACTATTAGACTATTGCAAT
Source organism: Atrichornis clamosus (assembly GCA_013400975.1). Classification (NCBI taxonomy): domain Eukaryota; kingdom Metazoa; phylum Chordata; class Aves; order Passeriformes; family Menuridae; genus Atrichornis; species Atrichornis clamosus. The sequence continues at coordinate 30,088 of WBMZ01008045.1, read as the reverse complement.
AAATAATTACAGAAAAAGTTGAAATAAGGCCTGGGAAAAGATTTGATTGCTGCAAAATGGTATGTGGAGTATGGCAAAAGGCTTGCTAGTGTCTACAGTCATCCATGAAATGTGTTCTTAGTGAGTGCTCTTGTCCCTACAGTTGAAAAGAGAACCGGAAACTGCAGTGTCCCAAATGTTGAAATATTGTGCTAGCAAATAATAAATTTTAATCCTTCTTGTTGGAAAATCCTTTTGCTCAAACACTGGAAATATGTAAGAATAAGGATACTCTTGAGTGCAGTTACTTAAGTTTGCTGTTGTTAACTGAATTTGTTTTATTTGGGCAAAAGCTTGGGGACTGAAAAAGAGGTGCTGTGCCAGGTCCAAACACAGTCGGTGATGCTTTAATACCAAAAAGTTTAAAAGTGAAAGAACTATTAACCAGTAGAGCAATACAGTATATTTCATGAGGAAGAAGAAATGTCTAAACCAAAAATGGCAGCTGTAGATAGTTTGTTCTTGTCCAGCTCTTTCAGTCTTGCAGCTGCTCATTCAATTCAATCAATTCTTCTTTCTGTTTTTGTTTTTTAACAACTTACCAATTTCTTTTGTTTGTCTCTTACCTTGCCTTGCTCCCCTCCCTCCTTTGCCCACTGAATTGCCTTTCAGTAGGTTATGTTCCTTTATGAGTTGGGGAAAGCACCGCTTCACATCTATTTGTTTTTTTGTTCACTAGTTTGTATTATCTTTAATGGCAGAGTATCAATTAGACCCTCAAAGTGCAGGATGTTTTTTCTGGGAAATGTACACACTAAAATCCACCTTACTGAGATGAGAAGAGGGGAGAAAATTGATAAGAGAACATCTGTGTCATTTACACATCCTATCTGAAAAAAAGTACCTTGGAATACCAAATCTTCATCTTAATTGTAGAGATGAAAAGAATGGTTTGGATAGTGCAATCCCACTGGCTTCTCCTACTGCAACAACAGCTGCAACTTTGGAAGGGGCCCTGGGAGTTAAGTCCTGCCCCATGCTTAAACACACCTTATTTAGAGAAGGAGACTGAGATTGATAATGTGAAGTGCACTCATAACAAAATTAAATAAATTTTAAGCAGAACAGGTTAGCAGAGATGTTTTAATCCAAAACTGCAATTATCCAGCATAGTATTGAAGAAAAAAAAAAAGTAGAATTCTTGTAGACCGTTCTGTAGTCTCTCAATTGCAAGAAGTTTATTTGGAGGCAAAATTTCTTCCTCAATATTTTAGGAAGGTATTCCCTGCAGGGGACTGTAAATGGCTTTTAGCTGTTCTTGTTTAGCAAATCAAGTGTTGTTCAAATTTGTTTTGAGTGTTGTGGGTTGGTTTAGGTTAGGGTTTCTTGTTTGCTTGTTTAATGACTACTGCATTGTGGGAATTTACCTTAAAAAAAAGGAGTGTAATATTGGGACTACTCACTCTTGATTAAAGAAATATTTCAGCTGGTTCTGTAGCACCAAGCACCATGTTTTACCCTAAAGTCTCTTTGAATTTTTTTAAAATTTATTTCTAATTCTGTGACTTCATGTTCTTGCAAAACTAACAGCTCCTAGGTTAAGTTAGTTTACAACATGTCAGTAAAGGTAGTTTTGTGTCAACTGTCTCTCATTGTTCTGTGACTAATGTACCGCATGCTAAGTAGTCTTGTGGTGTAAGGTGGGTAATGGCTCAAGCCCTAATAAAATTGTAAAGCATGTCATGTTTGTGTCTCATACCTCATTTACTTTGCACTTCAGTGCTATAAAACAGTTAGCAGATGGAAGTGAAACACAGAACTCTGCAGTGATGGGAAACAGAAATATGCTGGTAGTATGTTTTCTTTCAGTAAGCTGTAGTTGGCAGATGGGTGCAGGACTATTTGGCTAATCTTACTGTTACTTTTAAGAAGGGAGAGAGGTTACAATAGTCTTTCTATGTGCCCAGATTTTTTGGATGAAGTTGTAATTTTTTCATTATTTTTATATCATTTTTCTTAGGCAATAAACTGAAACACTTAAATAAGAACTTGGGGACAAGTCTCCTTCTGTCTCTGGTTGTGATTAGAATTGAAGATAATTCTTAAAAATTTAAAAGTAAACACAAATGTTCTTGCAGAAGTTCTGCAAATATTTCATTATTTGTATTATTTGCTAATGTAACACTGCAAAGCTTATATTAACTTCAGTATGAAGTCTTTTTGTCTTTAAAAAGTATAAGGAAAAGCCTATGTTAATGTGGCTTTTTCTCTAGACAATTTAGATGATATTCGCAATAGTTGGGAGTAAACACTGATGTTCAGATAAGCATTTGTGAAGTTTTGATACAAAGGTTTAATATAAATCTACATTGTTGCTAATCTTTCTTTTACTGTTTAAATCAAGAGAAAATGACTTTGAGTTAAAGGTGTAAAAATTTAAATAGCATTTACTTGCACATATCCTGGTAACTAGTATTGTTTTGAGGGATTTCACAACTAACATTATTGCTTCGTTTTCTGGAATCTGTAGTGGTAGTACGTCAGTGTTTCTAATATCTCTAAACAAACAACTTCTATACCAAACAAACCCAATTGTTCAGGAAAGGTTGAAATACTTCTTCTAGTTTTTGAGCACCTAAGAGTCAGTTCTGATAAAGCTAGATCCTTCTCTACAGAAGTAAGCTATCCTAAGAAGGATTAAAACTAAAGAGAGAAATGTGTATATATATATATACACACATACATATTTGTAAAGTAAGATATTAAAGATGCTTCTCATCAGTTACTAAATGCTGATGCAACTTCCTGAAAAGAAGTAATTGAATTGCCATCTTCTGTTCTCTGCTAAAATATATTTGGTGGGGTTTTTTCAGGTAAACACCAGAGAATTTTTTTACTCACTAAGCTTGCTTTATTTTTTGCTGATATTGAATTCTATTATACCTTCTTAGTCTTAAAAGTAAATATTTTGAATTTGAAGTTTGTTTTAGGAAAAAAGTCACTGTCCTAATAGACTGTCATTTGTCATGATCAAGACATGGTTAAAAATACAGGAGCAGGTCCCTTAAGCCTCTTAGTATCTGGGTGAAAAATAAAATACTTGAAGTTCAGAAAATGAAATTCTCTGCAATTGCTGTTATTTATATCTGTGGGGAAGCAGCCTGTTTGAAAATAAGGTAGAACTTGCTGTAATGTATGCTGTGGTATCTTCATTTTTTAGGGTGTATCAGCCGCAAGGACTGTGTTTTACATCAGCAAGAGTTGATGAGTATGGGTTGGGAGATGCTAATTCTGGTGTTTGCTTGACATGCAGTAGAAACACATAGTAGCTGCACTTTGCTGGAACACTGCGGCAGTTGTGGGTATCAGCGCTAGGTAATGTGCTCTGTGTGTCTGACGATCACAGAAAGGACTTCAGAATTTCTTTATGTTAAAAAGGAGGGGGAACAAACTTAAGTGGCTGAAACTGCTGTAGATGTAAAGGATCAAAGTGTCAGTGAGAACAGCCTGTGTGGAAGGATTTAAACCAAAGATGCAATACATGCTGGTGTCCTTGCAAAGTCTGTAGGTGTAAAACTTGAGGTGGAACATGACAATTCAGTAAAACTGGGTGGCTTGCCCAATACTTTTTTTCCAAGCATAATTATGTAAGCCTCTTCATTCAGTCTCACAAAGGATGAGTCGTTACACAAGAGACATGGTGAATTACATATGTATGTACTCATACATCATCATATTTTCCATCCCTATTTAATTGCTTACCACCCAAAATGATTGTTAGGATATTCTCAGCTGCAGAAGTCTTCCAGAAATCGTTTGAGAAATAATTGGTCCTGTGAATAGTGTACCAAAGAAGAACAATGACCTCCTTCTCCCTGGGACAGTGTGCCAAGAACACGATGAAGTACTTCAGCGTCTGAGAACATATGTTGTGGTGCTAAATGAGGACATGCGCAAGCCACCTGACATTCCTTTGGGAATGTTATTTTTAAGACAAACAAGTTGATTCATTTCTGTGAGAAGTTTAAAATTTTCTGGAGATAATTCAACCAATTACTAGATTTCAAGTCCTTTTACTGTCACAGCAAATTGCTGTTTCCGGGAGTTACTGGGTTTAAAGGGCTGGAGACCCTCTGGTTGGGACTTGGCCTAGTACTCTGTATTATTTAAATTGGTGGAAGAGGTAAAATGTAACGAAATACAACCACGATGCATATTTACTCAGGATTAAGAGAAGTATTTGGTAAACTCTGGTATGCCAGTATTAAATTACAAGTTTAATATTGATGACAACCCCTGAGAAGCTTAATTCAGGAAGACAAGATTTCACCTGTTTATTCAAACAGTTCTGAAATTTGCTTTATATTTGGGAGGGCAACCAGAGACTATTGTAGACATTATCTGGGGATGGTTGTTACTTTTCTGTGCATACTGATTTAACACTTAAAAGAGGGGAAACTGAATGGTAGAGTGCACAAAGAAGGAAATAATCATTTGAAGTGCCATAACATTTAAAAACAAAGCTCTGGACAGAAAAGAAAAAAATTATCAATTCATATTAAGACACCTAAACTACCAGTTACATTTGTCAAAGCCTTCAGGGTGTATTTGAAAACATGAAACTGTAGATGATATATGAGTCATAACTGGGGTTATATTTAGGCATCTATATTTAGGTGCTTAGAACTGAAAATCTTGATGATTCTATTAGCGTGCTTTCATTATATTTGTCCCACCTAACTGATTAGGTTTTACTTGTTTTAAGGCATGTAAAAGAATTTCCAAATAATAGTCAACTGATATTTAAGTATGGTTTCCATTTCGTAATAAAAGATTAAGGCTTATGAGGATAGAGAACTAAAATATAAATGATCTATATAAGAACACTGTTAAAACAACGATTTAATGATACCATACACATCTAGTGATACAGAATAAACTGCTTTTGAGATAACTAACTCAATACTACCGCTGATGAGACTGAAGCCAAGTCGGGTTAGACGTTCAAGCCCATATGGTGAGTGCTAGTTGATAAGTAAATAGAATCCACCTTTATTTGTTCTAAGAGTATGCCTCTATTCCAGACTTTGCTAAACCTCAACATAGTTGTCACCATTGTCAATGGCTCCATGAGTGTTGTACCTTCAGATGTGAGATATGACAAGCTCTGCCTCCCTGAAGGTCTGGAGATGCACTGGAAAGCCTGTGGCAGACAGGGAAGAGAGGCTGACCTCCAGCGCCTGTGTGCTGCAGCTGTTGTTAAGGTGGCAGGAGGAATGGCGTCAGTAAGGGCCGGTCACAGCTCTTCCTCAGTGGCACAGTGCAGTGGGCCAGGCAGCAGGAGGCTGCCACTGCCACGCAGCAGCGTACTTTGGGGTGTACTTTGGCTTACCCTGGGATTGCTCTAGTGGGGACTGATGTTTGAACTTGTACATGTTGCCGTGGGGTTATCTGGATATTTGTGTTTCTGCCACAAAAAAGGGAGCGGCTTACAAGTGACTGTCAGCCCCAGAGCAGATGGGTTCGTGTTCGTGGGAGATGAGCATGTACTCTTAGAAATAAGCCTGGGACATCTGCCTTCAGTCTGCTCTAAGGTTCAGAGCTCTTCAAGTCCAGAGCCTTATTCTGGAGAAGCCAGCCAAACAGCATCTCATACTGGCCTACTTTCCATCTCTCCAAAGAACCAGGGATTAGTTGACATTCTTCTCTTATTTTTTAACAATTTAAGGGCTGGATGAGTTTTGAAGTAAACTAAACAAAAGTTGAGATCAAATTATTTTTGTGGCATTTGCTGTTAAAGATTGTTACTGAAATTTCCTAAGTACAAAAGCATTTTGATTTAATAACAACATCTGGAAATTACACTAACAAAGGGATGTTAGGGGCATCATCGATCCTGCTAAATTGCTCTCACTTAGTTTGTAAAATATCCAGCTCCCTTAGCAGTACAGTCACCCAGTTGGCTTTGTGGAATATGAGAGCTTTCTACATTCCTCGCAAGTATCCGGCATTGCTACTGGGAGAGACAGGTCTATATTCCTAAGACTGCGGACAAGGAAAACAATTTATCTGGATTTCTTCAGCCCTCTATTGACTTGAAAAATCGCATCTGTGAACACGTGTGCCAAGATCATTTCTTACTTGTGGTTCTTTCCAATGAAAAATGGACCTCGGCAAAAGCACTCCAGCCCGTGAAGCTCTGTGTTTTTGCATAAAACTGAACAAGTTTTAAGCTGTGTGTATTTGGCGGTTCCCTCAGTCTTGGAAGAGCATCCACTTATTTACTCAGTTGGTTGCAAAATGTACTTTTCTCTTTACTTGTTTTCTTGTCCCTATGGAGATAATTAACTAAGTGTTATATGAAAAAAATAGAGCCCCTATGTTTGGAACAGTTAATTGATTATTCTGACTTTTGCTCTTTAGATACCTTGTTCATCCATAAATTCTTACGTTAAAAAAAATACGCACTTTTGGATTCTGAATTTTAAAAAATTATATCTACCAGTAAATCTATCTTGAAAAATAATTATATTCTTGAAGCAATGCCTGCATTGCACTACATAGACTGCAGCATTAATTTCAAATGGAAAAAAAAGTCATACTGCTGAATCGTGTCTTGATGTCTCCAAAGTTAGTTTGTCCAGTTAACTTTTTGTTTAACTGTTGAGGTGAAAGTCCTTCTGTTTCACTCAGTCTACTCTTACTTCTCAAAACCAGATTTTTGACAGACTTTTAATATCATTTGCTGGTATTTTCTGCCACACTATATCTGTCTTGAGTGATCTGCTTTACTAGTAACAGAAATACTTCTTCTCTTCAGACTAATTTTGAACATCATCATTTGTATGTGTATTGTGAACTGTGTATATTCTATATGGTACAATGTTGCAAATCTTGATAGTCAGTGCTGCAGTTTTCATATTTAGCAACAAATAATTTATTTCAATTAATTATTAAAAAGCCAAAACCAAGCTACAGCTTCTGTAATTTAAAAGTTGGCAGAAGTGATCTGCAGTTCTTTTGGGATCTGCTCTAAATTCTTGAAAGTTGGAGGTGGAATTCAACGAATATGTTTGCAAATTAATTATCATAGAAATGAAGGATTGAAGGGGGCCATTTGTATTGAATTAAGTCTTGTGAACATTTATGGAACTGCTCATCAAACACTCAAACCTCAAAAGAATAAGAACAAGTTAAATTTGTTTGCCTCCACTATTGGAAGATTGGTTGATACAGTATTTCCTAATGTCCTGTGTTAATATATTTGTGTATTACTTATCCCCATTGGTTGTAGTATCAATATTGAACCTTAGTGTAAATATTTTTTATACATCCATAGAGACCTCATTTTTTTCCAGCTGGGGCAAGGAGCCCGTATAAACCAGGCATTTCTGTTTTGCTTTCCTAACTTTAGTTCTCTGACACCCTAATTGTTACAGTAACCTCTCTGTGCATGCATCACATGCATCACATGCATCACATTTTGAGTTAAACTTACAGGAATAGGAGTGATTTGAGCTACGTGGAGTGATCCAGCAGGGAGAAGCTTTGTATTGAGGCATTTCTGTGGCGTTGTTTTTACTGCAACTGTATCACCTGGTACAGATTGTACCTGCTTTTTTACAATGAGGAGGCCTAGACATTATTTCCTTCTTCTGTCACTTCCAGGTTTTACCTTCACCTTTACAGCAGATCCTCTTACCCTAGCCTCAAAATGCATAGTTTTGCACTTTATACTGTTAAATTTCTTCCCACTTATGTTAGTCCAATACTCAAAGCAATGCAGCTGTGCCTTCTGCTCTTTCTCCATAGTAATGATGTTTCACAAGCTTCTGACAGCACCCATTTTGGCACTATTTATTTCCAAAATTTGTACTGTAAATGTACATGGACACAGAAGAACACCATTATTTTACGTTTTCTTTTTATACACTAGTACTTCTCTATTGCGTAGTACCTGCCATCTACATTTGGATGTTTCTTAGGTATCTTACAATTCTTCTAATCCTAGTCTTTTCCTACTCAAATATGGTTATGGCACAGTTAATGCTATGCTAAATCCATGTGCATTATAATTAATTCATTAATTGACTACATATCAATTTGGCATTATATTCTTTGATAAATGTAATTTGCATTTTATCCCACTTTTATGTGTGATGCAAAGTATTTTTTTAATGGACATTTGTCCTGAAGCTTTTCATACTCTTGACATCAGCTAATAAGGTAGCTAAATTTCACCATTTCTTTGACACAAACATTAGTTTTCTCATTTCCTAGGCTAGCCTAGTCCCTGTTATCTCTCTTTTTATCCACCATTTATCAGGGCACTAAAACATAGGCCTTCTTCATCACACTGATGTTCAGTGTTTCTTGGATGGGACAGGTCCTTCAGTAGTGAGACCGGTCCCTAGTCCATCATGTTTCTGTTACTTCTGTAATGTCCAGTTTCATTTCCTACACCTGTTATTTTGTTCTGTTGCCCAAGGTTCTTTCTTTAGTGCACAAATATGTTAATTGTGCTAAACAAGCCATTCATAGTTTCTTATCTGAATTAGTTCCCATACATCATCATTCTGTTAGCATCACTCACTGTTTTTCTTCCCTGCTCCCCATCCTCCTATATTCTGTTAACTTTAGAGTTTCACTGGGATACTTCCCAGTCACCACCTACCCATTTTATCCTCTTTGTACTACTTGGAAAGAGACATGAAGCTTTGAAGTGTTGGGGTGATCTGTGATGTTGTTGTTCAGGTTTTTTAGTTGTTTTCGTGTGTGTGTGTTTGGTTTTTTGTTTTGTTTTAATATTGATTTCCGTAGATGTTGTTTTTATCAAGTCCTGTATGGAGATTTAGTGTAGTTGACAGAGTTTGTTACAAACGTATCTATTTCACACATGCTGCTTGGTAACTAGTAATGGCAAAGGTTATTTCCTAGACTACATGGAATTCCTGGCATTTGTGCAGGACAGGTTATCAGTATTCTTAAATCTCTTGAGGGTGATTAAGGTCCTGCTTCTCCTTTCCACATCCAGGAATTGAAAAATTATCAAATGCTGTGTCAGCATAATGTAGTCCTCACGAGTCAGGCTTTGATGCCCACACAGACATCTGACTGTGGGTAGATCTAGAGTTTGGAGCAGAGTATGACTGTGATGGAGCAAGAAAAAGAGAAGAGAGCAGGACAAGACACACTAAAGTATTTTCTGCCAGTAGTTGCCATCTTCTATCTGTGAATATTGGAATATGCTTTAGAAGAAAAAAATGACCGTTGAGACATGATGATGTGGTTGAAATCAATCTCCTGATTTCTTAGGACATGTCTGCCACATGGCAACGCAGAATGACTTGAAGCAACAGATGGACTTTAAAAATCCAAAAGGCTGGTTGGGTTGAGATTAGATTAAATTTATTCTGTTGTGCTGAAATCTCCCTCTGTGAGTAAGCAGCAGGGAAGATGATGAGGATTTAGGCATCAGGAAAAGTAATTTAGTTGCTGATTACCACCAATCACTTTCCGAAATTTCTTTCCTCAACAACTGAAATAGTTGAATTTATCAGTCAGCTGTTCAGGGATATTGCTATATAGAATTTGGCTGAAACTCTCAAACCCTGGCTCTGTGTGGTTCTGTGGGTATTGTAAATATCACAGATGAGGTGCTGGACTCCTTAATGCCAATATAAGTTTTTATGACTTGCTAAGGTCAGAATTTTACTTATACTTACATATATGTTGGACTTTCTTTTGGTGGTACTCTGAGGGTGGGAAAGAATTTGATTGTTTATCTAAAATGGTGCAGAATGGATCTCAAACTGATCCACTGCAGCATCTGGATTCACTTTCACAAGGAACAATATGGAACAAACCCTTGATTTTTTTTTTTTTTAATTGAAATCAGAAGTCCTGAAAGCCCTCCTACTTTACTGATTCATATGAGCGAAGGCCTGGCAACTGCATGTTTTCTCAATTGAAGCAAGTTATCAGATTTTGAATATGCTACAATATATCAGGACTGCTCTAGGTAATAATGCAGTCATTATCAAAGGTATGCTGCAAGGCATCATGGACTGACATTTTCAAATCACCGTGTAAATCTGTCTGACACAGCTTTAAAAGAAATAAAACAAGACTGAAAGCTCCAGTGTTTAGTCTAAAAACACACATGGCCATAGTTGCTGTTTTAGCCTACGTGGGCTAACTGTGGAAGCCTTTTGTCAGCCCTCTGGCCTACTGAGTGGTGTCAGCTTGATTTGTGTGTTAATTTGCTGACTTTTCGGTTTGATGCTTTCCATTAAAATTCACATAAAGAGCCTGTGTGGCTTTGCTTTATTTAGCAGCTTTCCCAAACCTAGATGCTCTTTGAAAGACTGCCTTTGGTATCACTGAAACTAAGAGACAGAGCTTTCAACATTTATTCACTTTTGGAATCATTTATTCACCGTTTATATGATATTGAAAGGATAGAGGCAGATGGGGAGCCTTGTAAGATGATGATATAACCAAACACAGAGAAGAAACACAGTGGCAGTTTTATGAGATTTTTCCCTTATGGAAAAATTCTGACTAAAGTGATTGGTGTTGTAAGCCATGAACCACTTAGCATCAGCTCACCCTACTGTCTTCTTGGCACCAAAGATTGTCCTATTTAAGTTAAAAGATCCTCCTCAGTCTATCTCATATATCACTGCTCTCTAGGTCTGCTTTGCTTGAGGAAGGTGACTTGTTACTGGGGGAGGTTTCCAGGAACCAGCCCTGGACTGGGTCTTAACTCAGACTTGCAACTAGGATGGTGTTTTGATGGCATTTTTGTCTGCTTCTTGATGGCATGCGTCATCTCCTGTGATGATTTTCTTGAAGTAGGTGAGCTACCGTATTCCTTCCTTCCTGAAAGAGATCCCTTCTAAAATATAAATTGGTTGAGCAGTTCAGCTGGTACTTTAATATTGGATGGAACAACAGCTAACCCTGTAGCGTTGACTCAAGTGGTGCCCCTCATGCTCTTCTAACAGGGAGAAGAGGCCCACGTGTGAGCGCTAGGGTCTTTATTTTCAATTAGCCAGTGAAATCATGCTGCATTTACTGCATGTCAGAAACTGGAGAGAAACACGTTGGAAGTGTTCTTTCCAAGAGCAGCTTCAGAAATCAGTTCCTTGCCTCAGTAACATTATATCTGTTTTTTGAGTCAAGACTAATCAAAAAAGGAAGTGGTGAGAAGGTTTGAGTTTGCTGTAAGGTAAAAGGCTCACAAATTCCCACTGGACTTCTGGTAAAAACAGAAAGATTGTTTAGAAGCAGTCATCAAGTATTATTTCCCTAGCTTAAGTGAATCTCCCTCTATGTCTGAAAACAAAAAATTTTGTTACCTCTTATGTCACCATCTGTTGTGCCATATTACATACCTTAAATCACAATTAGTGGATGAAATAAGTCCTTGTTTTGATCTGTTGCTGCAGCTGAAGCTCTCAGTGATTGCAGTGAAGTTAAGATCAGGCCCATAGTGGAGAGGCCTCCAAAGTTCTCTATAACCCTTTCACTATAATTTTTAAAATTTAGTTTTGTATTTTCTGCCACTGAAAGCTGTGTCCTGTTTTCCTTTCTACAGGCAGAGTCACTCCAGAACAGCTCAGCTCATACATTCAGCTTTTCAGAAACAATCTCAAAGCTTTGGAGAACCACTGTGGTCTTCTACAGCTTGTGTTGGCCACAGTCCAGACTTTGAAACACCCCCAGACTTCCAAATGGGACAATTTCCTTGCCTTTGAGAGATTACTTCTGCAGGTACACATATGTTTAATTTTTTAAATTTCCATTGCATTCTGTAGCTTGTATTTTTTTTATGAAGAAGTGCATTGGGATGTCTTGCTAAAGAGTTGTTCCGTATTACCAAACAGGTTTATGGGAACCTACATATTTAATCTTTTATAGCTTTTTCTAAGAAATTTTATAAACCTAAGAGTAGGCATTAAAGGTAAGTAATTTGATTTGGTTGACAGTTTTGCATCTATATGAAGTTTCAAGATAACTTTTAGCATAGGATAGGATTGTTGTTGTTGTTATTATTATTATTAATAATATTATATGCTAGTTGAGGTAACATGTTGAATCAAATGCAGAGCATTTGTTACTATGTAAGTGTAAAACTTTCGTATTTTGCTGAGTAGATGAAAGCATAGTTGGAAATTCCATGCACCAAGGGAGTGAGATTTCTCTTGTTCACAACTGTCATCTAACCTCAGCTTTTCCCACCACCACATTTTTTATGGCATCCTGTTTGTGACCACAGTATTATTTACATACCATTTTGTATCACATTTGGATTTCTCTCAGGAAATTAAGAGTTAGTGGTATATTGAACTCTATCCTACTAACCTTTGGAGATGTACCAAACAAAGGAGGAGTGTTTTCTAAGAACCTAGTAGAGTTAATTTCTGCTGAAGCTAACAGAAAGCTCAAAACTTTTCTTCCTGTACCATCTCTTCTGCCAATTTGTTGTTTTTAGAGAAACCATCTTCTGAAACTCTAGCAAGAGACATGTCTTTGTGAGCAAACTCCTAATGAAGTTAGAGTCAGCCTTAAATGAAATAACGTAATGTGGTTCTCAGCTGATACCAGATACTTTGTAATAATTAGCTGTCTTTGTCTAGGTGTCCAAAACAATCAACCAGCTTGGCTCTCCCCATGATCTCTGGCAGCAGGGTGCAATCCCTGGTTTTTCGAGAAGAATATGCCCATACTTCATAGCTTTGTAGTCAATGAATTTCTGCGAGGTTTGGGGAGCAAAACCTGCAAAACTTAGATAGTAGTAAGCTCTTGTCTACATTCATTTTAAAAACTATTCTCTCTTGGTAAGACTGAAATATTTTTTAATACCGTAGGCAACTTTCTTTCTCTATGTAAGAAACAAACACATCTCCAGTAAAAGAACTCATTGCAGCCATTCTTTAGTTTTTCTGGACTGTAGAAGGTGGAACTGACAGCTCATAGTCCCCTTCTCTCTCCCACGGTGAGTCATGTCACACAGCTCCTGTCAGAGGTGGGGTAAGTTCCATCTTAAAACCAGTTCAGCTTTAGAATCAAAATAAAGCTGCAAGCTCAGCATTGTTTTCACAACAACAGACAGCTGCCTATATAAAAGCCATGCAGTAAATCAGCAGGGAGTGGGAAAACAGAGGTAACGAACAACCAAACTATATATTTCATAAAAAAGAAATGTTTAACAAGCAGTCTCATAATTTTAGGTGGCTTTGAATTATACCCTTCCACCCATCATATTAAGGTAAACTCTGTTAGCCAAAGAAAACTTTCTAGGCTAACATTTGTAACTGTTCTTTAAACGCATACTTATTTTCAGTGGTTCAAACAACAATTACTTTGAATTACATAGACTCTATTTTGAAGACAGAATTTGACATGCATTATCTGCTTCTTAGCACATGGCCTGTCTTGGAGCTGTTGACAGGGATTTGTAGGGAGAGCAAAGTACTGAGACACAGAAGACATTAGAGATATTTTTATTTAAAATAAATCAGCCAGGACATTACATTGTGAATGGCTGGTACATAGTACCCTGCACTGAAGTTGATGCTGTGGCAGTTTATTTCAGTAGTACTACTAAGAAATTCTTTACCATATTTGTTATGATTCATATATTTTAAAATAATAAATCGTAAAGAATTCTCAATAAAAAGTAATTGTTTCAATATTAAAGTGGTATTGTTTCTACTGTATATTGGAATGACATAGAAGACAACTGTTTGTGAAACATCTACTGGGACTAGTAGTATTAGACTCCGACAATGTAGGAATTCTAGATTTTTTGATGATGGATGCATGTCAGACTCCAGCTGATACTAAAGGAGATAACCCAGTATAAACAGCTGGTGTTCGAATCTCAGATTTCTCAAAAAAAAAAAATCTGCACAGTGTTGGAATTTCTGTCATTACTGGTTCTCTCTTATGGGTCTCATGATTCTCTGCTTAGTCTACTTTGTGCTTTTCAGAAAAAAACACATTGTTGATAAGAAACCTTTAGTCTAATTCTTACACTGGATAACCTTTTCTGTTTTTCTTTTACTCTTTACTCCTTGATTCACCCTTTTCAGTTGCAAGTACACAGTTCTAAAAATGGCCTGCTAGAGGTCAAAACAGCCCACTTCTACTATTTTATCATAACTAAGATCTCTGCATTTTTCAGACCTATGTTGGCTCAATAAATTTTTTGCATCTGCAGCAAGGAAGTTTGGTTTTGACTGAAAGTCTTCTAAAAGTGCAGCTGCATGCTTACCACAGGGCTGTTCTCTCCTTAACTGGGATGGATGAATGGTCTTAGAGTGAAACTGGATTTTGATGGAATCATGGTCTTGACCTCAAGGGAAAGAGAATCATGTGCTGATCTAAGAGTAGTACGTCAGAATGTTTCATCTTGTTGATCCCAAGCTTTCTCTGTATTCTGCTGCTCTACCTCTGCATGTGATTGAGCTTTCACTATCCAGAAGCTTTAAATGCTGTGTGAAAAGAAACAGTTTATCCTATTTACCAAGGAGAAATCCTGCCCCACTGTATTTTTCTTCTCTTGAGATCCTCTTTCTATTTTTTCTATTTCTGACAATCCATAAAACTGATATATGGGAAAGGGAACACGAATTAAATGCTGCACCACACTGCCTGCAACTCCCCAGTATTCCTCATGTGACTACCTTTTTTTCTTTCAAGTGAAGATGGAATATTTAGGGAGGTAACAAAGTAAGAAAGAGTGTTGCCATGCCATACTTTTTAGCTATATCCCCTGTTCTTCTAAAACGTGTGTCTTTAATGCAGGTTTATTAAGCAGTATGGGCCCATGAAATACAAAAGAACAAGGGGAGCTGTCTCTGGAGTAAACAAAACATGACACTGTGAGAGAAAAAAAAATTTTGTTGTTTTTAAAATATACTACTCATATATTCAATGAGCAGGTATTTGTGCCTCCAAATTCAGTTTAAGAGTGCCCAGCAGATAGTGTGAATGGGACCGTAATGTGCCCCAACAGAAAGTGCTGTTCCTCTTTGAAAAGCACTGTTCTAAAATTGTCTAGGTTGAGTGCTCCCTCTTAGAATTGGTTGAATCCTTCTGGCATAGTCTTATTCTCAAGATTTACGAGTAAAGTACTTGTCATAATGAGTAGAAGTCTATTTTATTAATAGACCCACCATTTAAGTTCCAAGATGAGGAGGGCTTTTTTCAGTGACCTCTCCCCAAAAGAGGAGGCTGTGTTTCTTCTTTAGGATGAGGACATTCTCTTCTTTTTTAAGATGTCTGAGCTAAACTTCCTTCTAAAACTGCAAATGTAGCATTATTGTCTTAAAATAGCTGGATTGCTGAAAATAAGGATATCTGAAAGATTTGGAGAGACAAGTGTTGCTTCTTGAGGCTTTTTTGTGCCACTAAGTTTTTGCACCTGCTGACCAGCATTTCACAATTTCCTGGGAAATTAGACAGCTTCAGTATTGACCTAAAAACTGTTATGCTACCTTTGGATCTCAGAACTGCCAAGGTTTTATTTTGTGATGTTGATTAATGTCACATAATCTCAAGAGTAATTTGAATTAAATTCATAATGAAGAGCTCTTGATGGTATAGTGTTTTCATGTTTAAAATTTCAAATACTGATTAGTACTAGTTTGGTACTGTAAAATTTGTCAGAAGACAGATTTTATTTTTGTCCTTGGTGTCTTGAGAACCAGAAAGTATAAACATGTTTTTAAGAGAAATAGAAACTTCATGCCAGATGCCATTCCAATGTTTTTATTTTTCTGTTGGCAGAAAGTGGTTATGAGTTTAATCAATGACATAATTCTTTCTCTAATGAATATTAGAATTCAAAACTTGCCAAAAAAAAAAAAAAGTGGAAAAACTGCAATGCTGCTTAGCATTTTATATTGTAGTTAATGTTTCAGTAGCAAGATCTGATAGCTAGGGTTTTAGTAACCATGCTATCCTGTGCTGTGATTCTCTACCATTTTTACAAATGCAGGGTACACATGACTCATTACTTAATCAAGGGTGACATTATTATTTATTTGCACATAATACACTAGGCGTTCCTTACATTTGCATGCCTGCGCAGAATCCTGTGCCAATAAATTTGGAAACTCTTAAGATAATTTACAGATCTTCCCTGGCTAGAACTCAATGTAGTTTTCAGACCTCTGAACTTTTCTATAGGATGCAGTAGTTGCTAGGTGATATTTATTGACTCTAAACTGGTATAAACCAAGAGCTTAAACATGGGCTTTGGGCTACCGAAGCAAGCAGTTTGATACAAGGAAGTGAGAAAACAGAAAAGCGTTTGGAGTACTTGCTCTTGCTCTGCAAGAATAATTCATTGTTCTGCTGTGGAGAGACCTTTATTTCTCCACAGAATAGATTAAGATCAGTCACAGTCCTTGTTATTTATATTGCTTATCCTACATGTTATTTATCATTATATAGCTCAGCACAGTGCAATAAATTATCTTGTTGGTAGCCTACAGTGTTGATCAGTTAATATATTTAGAGGAGATATTGCAAAAGAAGGGCCATGCTGTTAGCTGCCCATAATTAGAGATTTTACATTTAAAAAAGTAAATCTTGAAATTAGGTCAGTCACTTTTCAACATAAAGATACATATGGAATGAATTGTCTTGGTGGGAGTCTTGCATGATACCATGTTGATTGCAAAGGTCATCCTCTGGAATTTGGTACCTTTTGGATGAGATTGCAGTTTGGATGTGGATACACATTCTGTCCTACACAGCTAGAGAATCAAATGTAATTCGATGATGAAATTAAAATAGTTATCTATCAATTGCTTCCAAATTATTTACTGTAAGTTATTATTTAGCCACCTGTTTGTTAGACTTTAACTGCATTTAAACTGGAGTTGTTTCCAGAATTTTGGATTATTCCTTTATATATGTGATATTTTTAATTTCTTAAGTATTGATTCTATATAAAATTTATGTTAAACTTAATGGCCTTTCATAAAAACTGGTATATACAAGCCCTGAAGTAGTGTTGCTTCTTGGCACGTGTCTCACATGGTCTCAGTTCACTTCTTTTGCTTGGTCAATGCCTTTATACTCATGATACCTTATTTTTAACAGGAATTCAGATGTGTTTATGTGGTTTTTATACATTTCTATAAAGCAGATCCCTAAACTGCTGGAGGCATCTTAGTGCTACAGCAATACAGGTAAAACCAAATTTGAGGTGAACTAAACTTGAGGAAGTGATGAGCTCTTTTGAGTGTGTTTGGTTTTGTGCACCATCTGTGACACTCCATAGAGGAGGAGCTTGTTGGTTACAATTCGTATTCCGTGTGCTTGGGGAGCTTGGTTATGGGCCATTTCCCAGGTTTGACATGCCAGGATTAAGACATTCCAAGTCATTTTGCTCAGAAAGAAAGATGTGTATGTGTGTATATATACATATAAGTTATTTTAGTCTATATGTAGATACAGAATTTTTCTAGTAAAAATAATTTCCTGTAAGTAGAATGCTCTTGTCAGACTACTTTGAAAGTACAAAGCATAATACTGGTATGGATTGTTTTAACATTAAATAAACGCTTTGAGAGTGAACAGAAGCTATCTTTATTGACAATTTATTAATCTGTTGAAAGAAAACTATTGGAAGTTTTTCTAACTCTGGCTGACAAGGGCTTAAATATTTTCGTTGTGTTTACCATATCATATGAGAGTTAAGAATATCTTTCTGTATCCTTGTCAAAGAAATGTGTTTTTGTTTGGTCTGAAAATTGCCAAGTACTGCCATTATGGCTCTCATGTAAAAAGCAAAGACCTCCCTCCCTCATCCTGTGAAAGAGCTAATATTTTGTATACAGACACAGGTCACCTAAGGCATCTAAAATGAGCACTAAATGAAGAAATGGCTTTCTTAAATGAGCAAATGTCAACATCTATAAAACTTTCAAAGCCTTGTGGGAAGAGGCTAAACATACTAAGTCAATTGGAACTGCTAAATTAGTGTTCTATGTACAAAACCAAAATACTTCCTGTAAAACGAAAGGATTCCAATGTATAAATGATGGTAATGGGAGACAGCTTTTCAGGGGGGAAAGCAGAAAACCACTATCACCCCCTCTACACACATGCACCTTTTTTTTGTTAGAAGTTTAAACAATTAATACCTTTTTCTTGCCAGCTATTTTTTATATATTTGTTGTGATTACATGGCAGTTGATAGCTGGTTAGCCCATGCTGCAGAAGGGCAGCATGAATCTCAGTTTCATGTGAACACTCACCACCAGTGAAAGCCAGAGAGGCCTTCACCAGTCCTGGGAATCCCTGTTCAGAGCTATGGCTCTGCCTGCCACTTGCCATTCTCTCTCCTCTGTGACCTTTCTCGTTAAAATGTAACATTAACTGCTTACTTTTGTAAAAGATAATATTAACTGGGTGGAAAGGCAGGTGACCTCAATCCCTTCCAGTATATGTAGAGGAGTTGTGAGGAGGCACAATATTAACAATATTGAACAAGTCACCATTTACTCTTACACAAATAATTGTTCTCCAAGAGGCAAAGTTTCTCTAATGTGTACTCCCAGAAAGTCCTTGCTTTGCTGTACATATTCCTCCAGTGGTAAGAGTTGCATAATACCTGATTTCCTTTAGATGCAGGATCTGGTTTCCAGTCTCTCCTCCTTAAGGGGATTGTTGCCACCCTCACAAAAAAATTTGTCTTGCTTCTTTCTATTTTTACTTGCACAGGACTGGCTGAGTCATACATGAAATGTGTTTTTAGAAAGCACTTTTCCTAAAACATGACAATTGTCTCCAATAGACTGGGCAAATCTCATGACTTATTAACCTGCAGAAAAATGACGTGCTCTATTTTGGATCTAACAAAGTGGAGGAGTCAAGCACTCTTGGCAGCAGCATCTTTTATATTGGAAGGCAGGGGCTTGTAGGCAGTGCCTTTTTAGGTGTTGCTTCTGTGGTCCCAGGTAAGCAGTGCAAGAGTGCAGATTCTCTTAGTTTATTTTTTTGCCTCTTAACTACAGAAGTCCCATTAGCAATGCCCATTCATCAGCATCCTGATGGACAAGTTTCTTGTCAAGGTTTTCCTGAGTACTGAATCAAGTGTGTTATTGTGGTGTTAAGTCTTCACTAATAAACTCATTAATTTTATGTTAATTGTGTGTTACTGGCAGGCAAAGTCATATATGAATGGAGATGGGGAGGTAGCTCAATTTGTGCTCTAGGATTTTATTTTGTATCCATTTTGTTCAGCATGCTACTCATGGTTATTTGATAAAAATACTTGTTTGGTGTAATTTTTTAAATGCTTTCAGTCAAGCTAGTTCACTCTGCTTGTCATAGGCTAGGTTAGAAAGGCAGGGGGTTTATTTTAATATGATGTGTAGGATTTCTTAGCTAATAATCCTAACTAGATTTTGCCTCTTTTTTAGAGCAGAACTGTGTTTAGCTTTCGATTTTTTTCTGCTTTCATTAACTATACTGTAGTCTTTAAGGAAATTAGTATTGTCTTACTTTTACAGCCTGTGTTTCCTCCCTAAGTAAAATTCCAGGTACTGTTGTAATAATAATGAAATCAACACCACAAAGCCCAGCGTATAGTGAGAGCTTTATTCATATCATTTTTCGTTTATCATTGTGTTTCTTAGTTTAAAGGCAGTAATAACCTATCAAATCTCTTATCTGCAGACCATTTTGATAGTGCCAGCACTGTATATCTGGGTTTGAGTGTGATTATATTAGTCTGTCAGTTTGGTTTTCCTTCATTTCCTTCCTACAGACTGGCAAGGAGAAAGCAGAGAAAAAACACAGCTAAAAACTAGTAAAAACTTTACTATGGGCAATATCCAGAATTAATGGTGGGCTGCCACATTGCATTTCTCTGTCTCCCCACCTTAATGAGTTATATTAAGTTTCCACTGGCCCCCACAATTCCTTGGATCACAGACGTTTCTAAACACATGGAATACGCATAAATACATAGGTGCACATTACTTTCAGTAGGAGGACAAACATATTCTTAATTTGATTTTGCTTATTTTATGGAAAACAAGGTGGTGTTAGTTTTTTGAGATTTCAGGCCAACCAAGATTGGGGTGGTCTAGGACTTAACTGCTTTTCCTGACTTAGGATTTTGTCTTTTATGTGGTGAAATGGAACTGGCAGTGTGTTAGAGAGCTCGCAGAACTCTGTTGTTGCCTATGTTTTCAGTGAAAACCCCACCCCCAAAGGAAACCACACAAAAAGTCACTACTACAGAACCGGTTGATTGTGGCTCAGTCCAGCTACGGAGCCATGGTAGATTTTTGTTTATTATAAATTATTACATCATTGTTTGCAGACGTATAGACTTACTCAATACAGTTTGCTCTCTTCCAGTAAAGAAGGCAGGCTCAGCTCTCCTTGTCTAGGTTAGAAAAGCAAGTCTGGTTTGAAGGCAACATGCTGACTCGGCCAGCAAAATACTAGTGGAATTTTACATGTGCAGTAGGTCATGAAGAATAATTTTTTAAATCACATCTGTCTTGCCAGAGACCTGCCTGTACAGTACTTAATGCCAGGCATCCTCTTGGAGATAACCAGTTAGCTCTACTTAAAACAGGGTTGTTACTCTACCTCTTCCCTCTTGGAGAGATATAGAATATTAGAATTTAATCAAAGAGGTTACTACTACATCTGCTGTCCCACAGGTATGTGTAACAGACAAATGACTCAACCTAGTAGGTGTTTCTCACACGTTCCTGAATTTTCTTGGGAAATGAAGAGAGATTTTCCTCTAGTGGTTATCTTTCTTTAGATTTTCTCCAGTTTATGTCTCTTCAGCTAAGTTACCTTATATTGCCGTGAAGTTTCTCTAGAGACTTTTTCCATCTAAGAAGATGCCTTTTCAGAAGCCTGCCTGTTTCACCCCATGACACCATATTTGAGCACAAGAACATTAAAGTCAACATACCATAGGCCTGACAAAAGTGGAATTATGCTCGAAGCTGCCTGCTGGCTGTGATGTTCCTGGCTAGGCAAGGAGCAGTGTGAGGGATGATACAAGACACACGGTCGTAACAAGACTGCTTCATTCTCATTTGTCTCCTACCTCCCCCAGAAAAGCAAAAGGAAGTATTTGCTCCATACCTAGAAATTACCTGCGTCTACTTATTCTGAAGTTTCTGTAGCTTTGTATTCTCTATGTTTACTCTTTCATGTATTTAATAAAAATTCTTTGTTAAATAAAAATGTTGTAGCATAGGAGAAAAAATTGAATATCCCTCTGGATGCCCCCCCCGCACCACCCCATCCCAGAATGTTTGCCTCTGTGTGCCTTTAAAACAAATAGCATATGGTTCTGTGAGTTTTCCTGTAATTTCAAGTAGTCATGTTGCCTGCAGAAATGAAGGGCACCATGCACATGTAAAACTTGTACAGTGTTTTCTAATGAAATACGACAGCCCAATTGTGCAGCTGTGTCTAATAAGGCATGAATACAGTTAACTACTGTTTATGTCCTCACACTGTTTGTTTGAAGTACAGAAATACTGTACATTCACATTAGGCAATTCAGTATAGAATTCTAACTTGGACTGACTATTGATGGGAAGTATTTCATAATTTTGTAGCAAGTTAAAACATATGGTTCTAGTTGCAATAAATAAATTACTTGGTCCATAAACCATTGCCATTCAGCACAACTGTCAGGTTGATGTAGGTTTATCCTTCAGGAGAATAAAATGTAGGTAACAGATAAGTAATAAATGATAGTCTGAATCTCTGGGGAAAGGAAAAGTTTCAAATTCTTTTTAATGAGGGCATTTGTAAGAGAAGAGGAAAAGGTAATGTGCCAGAGATGAGAAATTCTCCAAACATGACTTAATTCTGTCCATCATGTTTTCTGATAGCTGCTAAGCCATAAGCAGCAAAGGATTCAGACATGCTTCATAGTTGCATGTGACTTACCCATGCATAGTACTACTGCCTTTTCTGAGTGGGGCAGAAATGTTCTTCTCTGATAAAAAGTAAGGAGCATCTTCTTTTAGTTTTTTTAAATGTCTGGTTTTACCTGAATTTTGTAACTCAGATAAGAGTTAAATTTGGCGAGATGTAGGTACTGTATTAAGTTATCTGTAACTATTAATACCTTTAGATATTAAATGTATCTGCTCAGAATAAAGTTTTCCAGTAATAGTATCAGAGTGTGTTTAACATAAAGGATCCCCAAGGAAAACTGGCACAGGTCCTCAACTGCCTTTTTATTAACAAATATTTTAATAATGGCTATGGTGTCCCTGGTGACCAGGCTCTCACTGGTGTGATTTATTTTAGTTCTGTTTGGTTTCGAAAGTTTATTTTTAAAAATCATTCATTCTTATATTTGTTTTAACAGAGACAGTTCTGAAAAAACCCTGAAAGTATCTGCTTGCATAATAAACAAAGAAAATTTAAGAAGCTAAAATTCTTGATATCATGTACCACTAACAAAAGTTCATTATTTCTAATGACAGTAGCCTCAGCTGGACATAAGTTTTCTGATTGTAACTATATGATACACAGGAATAAATTTGAAAATATATGTTCTTGTAGCAAAAAAAAAAAGAAATTAAGAGCCCTCTAAGCCTTCTCACTTAATTTTTCTGCCTCTCCTCTGTGTAGGTTTTCCTCCAGACTGTAGGTGTATTTTCTGTCCAGGTTATTTCATTTCTGGAATTCCATAAGAAAATGCTGGATACTCAGGGAGTCAGTACTCAACATTCAAGTACTCTGAATTTCAAAGGAGTTCTGGAGAGCTTTAGACAACTCAATTGGCACCTTCTGTGTCCTCTTATCTACTGTTTCTCTGAGCTTATCTTCACAGAATCACAGAATTAACTAGATTGGAAAAGACCTTTGAGATCATCGAGTCCAACCTATGACCTAACACCACCATGTCAACTAGACCGCGGCTCTAATGCCACATCCAGTCTTTTCTTAAACAATCTTGGTGAGAGCTTGGCTTTTGCCACAGTTACTGGAAAATTGATGCTTCTTCTGTGTCCCCTGGAAGAAAAGGCTGTTTGAGAAGCTACCTACTGTGGGAGAGAAATGGTTCACTGCATCTTTGTATTGCATCTACAGAGGTGGCAGCAGATGCACAAGGACGTACGGTGCTGCTGCTTCAAGGGAGTGCCACTCATGGCGTAGGCCAGGTTTGGCTTTGTCTACATGCTGGTTTAGTTTCATCTGCTTGTTCACTGCAGAGAAAAGGTTGAATATACTGAAGACACATGTGCCCACATTTAATTGGTAGGGATGTGACTACATGCCTTGGCAAAAAATGTGTAGATTGGAAAGCCACCATGTGTTTCAGGGGACATAATATCAGGGAAGTTGGTTAACAGGATGCAGAACTTAAATGTTTTGCTTTGAGTTCTGATTTCACCCAGGTTTTGTAGCTACGTGGAATGAAATTTTTTCTCTGTATGAATTCACCCATGTAAGACTATCGGTTTGAACTTCAAACATCAGCATCTGCAAATGGTTTTGTTGCCTGTGTGAAATTAATTGTTTCCTAGCCTATCACTGTGTGCTCTTGTGTTTTATCCATATCCTGAGCAAGATCTCTTTTAGAAGTGATCACTAGCAAAAAATGAATTGTTTCTTTAGTATCTGATGGGTGGACTTAGAGAAGTAAAGATACGCATGGAGTGGTGTGCCTCTTCTCATTCTGTTTCACTTCTAAGTGAAGTTTTAAGACATTGTTACGAATGGAGAGCTTTGGACGAGCGCTGCGTTCCTAGGATTCCCTGCAGTGACTCTGTTGAGGCGACCCGCACCCCAAAATCCAAAACTCTCGCTCTCAAGTTCTTAATAAGGGCCGATTAGGTCTATTACAAAGTTAATTATTTATTGAACAGACACAAGGTTAACAGACACAAGACTTCGAATAGACTACCTACTACACAGGGTAAACAAGTAACTGCTAGTAAGTTACATAAAATGTGCACAATATAAAGGTACCTATGTTGTGGCTAGCAAATAAATAGTATATCTTAGGATTTCAATGTATCTTACTACGAATTGATTGTAGTGTACACGAGAATCCTTTCACTCAACGCCCGGACAAGAAGAATTACCATGAAAGACCAGCGTCCCAGTCTTCTGGGGAGAAGGCTCCTACACGTTTCCAGGAGTGTGCAGAAAAGCGTCTGCTGTGTGAGGGTTTAGTGAATCTTTTATAGTCTGTAAAGTAAGATGCCTGTCAGTCACAAGTTCCAGGTTATCGTTTCAATCTTGCTTTCCAGGCAAGATTTTATTGTTAGCTGAGGGTGTTACACTCATGGTGCCCAACAACTCATCAGGAGCCAGGTGGTCTTGAGTGAGTTATTTTCACCAATTTGCGGGTGCTTGTGAGGGCAGAGCAGATGCCTTGGACAATCATGC
Source organism: Atrichornis clamosus (assembly GCA_013400975.1). Taxonomy (NCBI): domain Eukaryota; kingdom Metazoa; phylum Chordata; class Aves; order Passeriformes; family Menuridae; genus Atrichornis; species Atrichornis clamosus. Next base: position 5,683 of record WBMZ01008045.1, on the reverse strand, counting down.
CAGCTAACAATCAACAGATAAGCTTTATGGGGCAGGGGGGATGTCCTGCTACAGACATTACTAAAGCGCTCTTACCTGGCACTAGTTTTCTTGTCCTTTTCCTGCATGTGTTGTTCATAGGAGTTTTATTTTCATAAAATAAAATATATATGTTCTCTGCCTCTAAAATACATAGAGGCAGAGAACACCTTAAAATCTCTTAATTCTTAATTGTTTTCATAAAGTAGTGGCACAGGAATGGAATTTCTTATGTAAAAATAGAAAAGCTAGATGCTGTCTCACACAGGGAGAAACATATTTCAAGCAGATGGGCTCTCAAACAATGATGGAAACAGCAACTCATGGATGGCCAGGTGACCTGTTTTTCTGTCCTGAAGAACTACAAATAATTTACATATTTTTGTTTTTAAAGCATTTGCATGTCATCTTGGTGTGATTACTGGCACATGATGTATTGATTCAACTTTATTGTCGCATTATTCTCTCACATTTAAGGGCCACATGTGCTCCACAGCTGGTGAACATTTCAAGGCCTTTTGAAAAAACAATCACCATGTTTTTGTTCTTAGAAATGCTTATGACAAATATCACAGTCTTGCATCTGCTTCTGCTATTGGTTGCAAACAGGATGCACTAGGCTGTGCCTACTGTCCAGTTACAAAGCCACCAACAATAACATAATACCTTTCCTGTTAACTGAAGTGATTAACTGCTTGATTATTGGTCCTTGTTTCTCACACTACAATCACTGATAGGAATGAACTTTTTTATAGTTATTCGTGCTAAAATTTGATACCGCTTTTGAGGACAGCATGCTTTAAAAGCTGCTTGCATAATATTCAATGTCAAAAGTCTCCAAAAAAGTACTACTTAAAGCATTCTGGAAAAAGTTGAATGTTTTCCGGCAGATCTGCCAGTGCTGTTCCGGTTTGGTACATTGCTCAATGTATTTTATAGTGTGCCTGCATGACTATTTACCACACTTCATGACGATGACGTTGCATTTATCGTGAACATCTGATGGTGTGAAGTACACTCGTTGTGAACACCATCTGTCTGGAGTATACAGTTCCCCGTACCAAACCAGTTGCATGCAAAGAAGATTGCAGTGTGCTTTTCACACGTTGTTTATTATGTAGGGCAAAGTTAAAGATCATGATTAGCATCTTCTTACATTTCACCCCTAGGTACATATCGTATAAAATCTCATTTGTAGGTACCTAAACCCAAACTCAAACCTGAAACATATTTAGTTGGGCTTACAATGAAGAAGAAAATATTCTCCTGACTCAATAATGAACTTCATTTCTCTTTTGGGACTTGACTTCTGACACAGAGAGAAGGCCAAAATGAAACCCAGACTGAGTGAGGGCCCCGACTTAAACCTGCTTTTAATTAAGCCTTGCAAAGAAGCTTTTCTGCTAAAACTCTCAGGTTGAAGAGTTCATGCAAAAAAACCTCCCTGTGGCTTAAGAACAGCCAAAGTGGGGACATTCAAACACACATTTTTGAATAGTTTAATCCAGAAAAAATGGAAGTGAGAAAGTCCATATTACTTATTTAATGCAATTTTTATCAGGCTATTCCTTCTCCAGTTATCTTAATTTTTCATCGTTCTGTGCATTTCAGTTAAAGCTTAATGCTGCTACAAGATGTTTTGATATTAACAAACATGAAAACTAAGTTGTTTTGGTTTCCTTTTTTCCTAATTGTGCATAAATCTGTCCCAGTTCAGCTGGACACAGTTACAGGGCGTTAGACATGTAATACACATTTCAAATCAAGAATCCTTGTGCCAAGGCAAAGGTCAAAGTAATTTTCTTGTTTGTTTGTTTTTAAAGGGATTAAATAAATGTAGTTTTACCACAAGGAGAATGACAGCACCCATTGCTCAGTTGTGGCTTTGAAGTCCACATTTAAATGGGAGAAGACAATTCTGTCTGGATCAGTGGCAGGGGTAATTTCAGAAGTAAAGGTTTTGTATTTTCTGTGCAAAATGATGCTCTTTGTGCAAGACTTCTGCTAGATCACTTACACTATCAACCCCAGACAAGAGCTTATACCACATTAAAATAAAGCTGTGGCTTCAGTGACAGGCTGTAAACAAAAGGGGTGGGATACAGTTAATGGCAGCAGTGTAGTGCTAAAGAAAAATAAATAATTCCCTTTTACTTGCAACTGGCAAATGCCCAAATCCTGAAACATCATCCGTCATCCCTGATGACTAGATGAGATCATAAACTGAATGAGGAAAAATAAACTTGAATTTAACTTAAATTGTGATTGGCACAGTAAAAATTAACTTTCACCCTAAAAATGTTTTCTTCTTCCAAAACACTCCTAATTGCTGCCCTTCCCAGCTCTTCCCCACCCACTGCAGAACTTCCAAGTGCTCTTCACTGTTGGTAATGTCATCCTTCCATGTATGTTTCAGCATGTGCTTTTAGTTTTTTTTGTTGAGAAGCAAACTGCTTTTGCATTTCTTCCAAAAAACCATATTAAGTGTAGTCTTAATATAAATACTGAACATCGTGTTATTAATAACCTCATAATTCACCGGTCTACCAGCTGAATAATGTAGCAGGCATAGAAGACTGAGAAGCAAAGGATATTACACAGTCTAGGAGAGGCATTCTGACAAAAATCTTTCAGGGAGAAACTTCTTGAGAAAAATTCATGGAGTTTGTTTTTCAGTTCTTCACACATCTACAGTTTATTATGAACAAAATACACACTCTAGGGAACAGTTATGTACTATCAGGAAAATTGACTTGATGTTTTAATTTTTACATGTTTGTGTTTTGCACCATGATTTTAAAAAAAGTTTCTGTATCACATCCCTTGAGAGAGATGTTTGTTCTTCATGAGTGGATAGCTTTAAATATAGAAGTTAAATTCTGGAAAGTTTGAGGCCTGATAGAAATAATACTAAAATTCCACCAATAGTACGAAGTCCTGACATTGTAAAGTCAGGTTTGAAGCTGGCAAACTACATTATTATTTAAAAGATAAAGCAGTGTATCACAAATACTGCAGTCAGGCAATGATCATTACAGATTATTTGAAAAACATCAGACATGGCTGGCAGAATCAGTTTGACGCTGATTTTGATAAGCAATAAGCAAGGAAATTTTGTAGGTTTAGACTATTGATTTAAAGGTTACATCCTAGCTATTCATGGCATATACCAAGTAAGTTGAGAATATCAGTCTGGTTCTTAGAGGCCTAATTGATGCCAAGATGGCAGAGATTGAATAGTGAGGGAGTTCGGGCTACCCCCCAACCTCCTGAGCTTTTGCATACTTACTTTATCAGTTGTGTAGATAAGGGCTTTTGCTCCACCATGCTTTCGATCTGGTCCTTGCTATAAGATGAAAACACTGAATTTAATTACGTAGCGTGGGCTTGGGTTCAGCCATCCCCTGTGATACCACATGTGTAAAGTGAACCTCTCATGGTAATTAGTGTGCATTACTGATGAGTGTTGGGAACAAACTATATGAGCAATCTTTTCAATAGATACTCTGAGAAGTTGTTTTTTCCCCCCTTAATAAAAAAAAAAGGCATAAATGCTGACTTAGAATTGCTCTGATTATGTTGTGTTAAAATGGTGGATCAGTCATGCTGTTTGCATAATAATATTTGAGGGGAGAAGTATCTAGACTGAGTTAAATTTCTGCCAGCATATGATGATGCCACCGTATTTTATGTGGAGAGAACCGTGTAAGCTGAGAACTTGTGATTTTGGAGGAGTGTCTTTCAGAGACTCGCTGTGCTTTGCAGCTTGTAGGGACGCAGCCAAAATAGTATTTTAACTTTTTTTTCCCCTGTTACACATGTCAGTTTTTCTGTCTGTGTTGGCAGGAGGCTCAGTTTGTGGATAGATGTTTGTTCTTTTATGATCATGTTCATGTAATTATTCTTGCCAGGAAGTGGGGACATAAGGACAGTGGGTTTTGAGACACGCAGTGCAGCTTTTGTGGACGTGGCGGATTTGACAGTAGTCTGTAGAGCTGTCCCAGTGGCCAGTGCAGGACCGTTTGGATGTGAGAGCTCTGGGCTTTGTGGCAGTGCCACGCTGTTGTCAGGAGAGGGAAACATGGCTGCCATGCACTAGGGCCACATGGCCCTGCTAAGGCCACAGTGTCTTTTGAAAGGACCAGTAGTTAGGGTTAATGGTAACACATTGTTCTGGAGTATTTTTTTACTCGTTGTTTTGCCATTGCCATCAACAAAGTTGCCTTTGCTGTGTGATTTCTACATTCCTACCTACAGTATCAGGGCCTGTTCTAAATGTCATGGCCACAGCACTAAATGTTCTACATTTCATAGCACTCTTTGCAGAGACCAGCATGAAATACTGGCTTTTATAGCTCACTGTTGCTGTTTTCCTGACGTTTGGGTTATTATTGGTCATTTGGTTATGGATCAGTTACCTACTAGTTATTCTCAGGCTGAATGTTTTGCTTTTATTCCTGAGCCTGAGGATTTCCCCTTCTTACCAGGATTTTAACAGCTTTGCACCAAAAGTTTGTAGGTCCATGTTTTGGAAGGATAAGGGTATATCCTGGAAGATTAGGTGAGTAACAAGTATAACCTTCAGGCATCTTCCATTAATTCAGTCCTTCAGATTAAATGTAAAATATTGTTGTTCCTGTAGTAATCTAGAAATTTAGTAAGCTGTTTTCTGGTAAAAGCAGTAAGAATTAGGGGTAACTGAGAGATTTTAGAATTTTTTTCTGATTATCATTTCTTCTTTCAGTAACAGCAAATATATATTCTTCATGTCTTTCACTTTATCCATGTGTACCAAAAGGCTACAGGTTTTCAGTGATTGTTAAAATAGTTAAACAATCATTCTTCTTATTCCTCAGTGATCCTCTGGGAATCAGGTACCAGGAAGGAAGATTCCAGGAGCCAGATCTCCTGCAGAAATGAGGAATTCTGATCACTTGTTTTGGAGTTTTTGTCCACTCAGTGCACTAGTTTGAGTGTCAAGATCTGGCAAAGACTCCCAAGGGAAATGGAAGCTGTTGAAGCCAGTGGGTAAATTTAAGTAGCTCCGTTTTTCTTTTCTAACGCTTCTGCCGAGGATCACGTAAGCCCTCACAAAAGTTGTGCTAAATGAAAGGAAACCATTGCACTTAACGTATGCATTTGCCTTTAGTGCCTGATGGAACATTCACATCATCTTTCATTTTGGACATGAAGTGTATAGCAACTTCTGGTTTTTCTTCAAGGAATTTCGTTTGTCAGGGAAACATCTGGTTTATGTAAATGAGCAGGGAATTCGGTACATGAGAAGATGATTGCAAAATAGCGTCTATGTGGTCTCTGCATCATTCAGTTACGTTTTGTAAAAGTAAACAGTTGTTACATCTGTAATTGCTGTCCCTTTTTCAGTGTGCCGTGTTAATGAACATGTTCTGCTCCTGAGAATTTAAAACAAATTAAAAAAAAAAAAAAAGGGAAAGAAGAAGAGAGCGAAGCAGCATGTCCGCACCAGAAAGGACGCAGCAGGATTTTCCTGACGTCGGGAAATGGCTGCAGACGGCCGAGTTCAGCCTGGATCAGTTTTCCGGGCGGCGGCTCGGTCCCCGCGGCGCTCCCACAGCGCCACCTGCAGGGCGCGGCCCGCGCCGCCCCTGCCGGCCGCACTCGGGCCGTGCCGCCGGGAGCGCCG